>VZSE01011626.1:474971-522816 GCA_013398275.1 Promerops cafer | reverse complement strand
GGGCCGGGCCGGGCCGGGCGGAGAGGCTGAGCTGTGCTGGTGCACACTGACCCCCGCTGGAACGCGCTCCAGGAGGAGCCGCAGCAGCTGGCACACACCAGCCCCCGAGGTGGCTCACGGCAAGGAAGTGGGAATGGAGCAACCTCACCACGAACACAACCTGGGATGTCACAAGCCCCCATTTCTCAGTCTTTATAAAGATAAAAGGATTTTGTCTTAAGTGGATTTTCCCGCTTTTCCCTCTAGTGGAGGTTTCCTGGGACTTCAAGCACGATTACACGCTGTAACCAGAGACTCCACCGTCCCTAAATGAGTCCTGGCACAGGGGTCCTGGCACCGCTGACTGGATTGCGACTCCTCTCAGAACAGTGAAGGCTCAGTGTCCTCTGCACGCCAGAAACCTGCTCAGCCGGAATGAGCCAGTGCAATCAGACACTTTGAATAATTCAGGCGGCAGAAGTCACTCTGCGCCCAGCTGGGAGGTGCCATTTGCTGCAGTTACTGACCGAATGCTAACTCCGCTATTTTGCAACACAAACCCAAACGCTAACCCGTGTTACTACTGAAAGGGGCTTTAGGCGAGTTCAGAAAGAATTAGGGGAGCAGCCCTCACCAGTTCACAGTTGTGGAGAGCCCGAATGAGCAGTGATGTCCACCTGGAGCACAGTGAGGTGGTAACTTCACTGTGGGACAAGTTCCATGTTCCTCCTCCCACAGTGGGCACTCACTAGTGGCACCAGCTTAAGGGGACAGGAGCTGATGGGTGAGGGGGGAGAAAAGTGGGAACTCTAAATGCATTTGCTGAGCAAAACTGAATTCCTCATTTTGACCATTTGTTTTGATTTTCTTAGAAAACAGCTGCATAGCATATATGCTCCAGGGCAGAGAATCAGGCTTATTGTTCATGTATGTTAGAAGCAGGAATCTATAATTTACCTTTTATATTACCGTACAATGTGCTGGGGCCACCTAACTCAATTATGCCATATTTTGCCAGGCCCATGGTTTAGGATAGGAAAATGTCCCCAGAAGCATCCTGCAGAATTTTATTACCCCACTAAACTCAAAGGGAACTTGCACAGTTCATGTCAAAAAGAAAGTGACAGTCCCTGGCCAAGCATTTCCTGTTACCTGGTTTCTGGGGTTTATTTAAGGCAGCTGGTTCCAGAATTGCAACACTTGGATTCTCACAGAACACGTGAGCACTCTCTTCAACTCCCTCAGTGCAAAGTCCATTGACTGTGGTCAAACCACCTCTCTGGCTGGCTCAAACTACCTCTAAACAAAGTTTCCGGATGCTGCACTGAAACAAGTAAGTGCTCCCTTACTGTCATTTGTTAGGAAAGCTGTAGGGACAGGAATTTCTGCGTTCTGACCAACAAAAAAAATCTGGGAGCTTTCAGAAGCCACCAAAGCTGCTTTACTTAGGGAAGAGCTCTAAATCCTCATTCTCCAAGAGCTTTGAACAAGTTGCCCATTTGACCTAACCACATAATAAAACATTGATGCTCCAGCTTTTATTCAATTATCATATCACTTACCTTCTGTTACCACAGCAAAAATATCTGATACATAAATAATGCACAGGCAAATCACACTTGGAACCACCACAGTTAGAAAGGAAAGGAAGATGCAAACCAACATAATTTTACTCAAAATGTCTTGCTGTCATGTGTTCTGGAAGTCTGAGAAGGCTACAACACGTATTCCCAATTATATAGTTTACAATTTCAAATAACACACGTAAATAAAGAAGGACTTAATTTATTCATAAATTGAACTGAAAACTAAAATGAAGGACTTCAGCTGCTCCTTCAGTCCTGCTCATGGGCTCTACTGTTACTGCTGCTTCCCTCTACCCTTTGGGCATCAGGTAGCTAAAAAAAAACCCAACAAAACCAACCAAAATTAAGCACACACAAAGAAAAGAAAATGCCCAGTGGAACTTTTAAGAGCAAAAACCCAAGACATACTCAGGACAAATGAGAGAGTACAGCCCTGAAATGTTGTTTGCTGTTTTCCCTGACTCACCATTTACTTTTCTCCTTTATAAATAGCTTGTTCTCTGTATTTAGTGCTGTATTCTTGCAAGAGGTCAAATGAAAAGAATTTTAAGACAGTTTTCTCTACTTCAGTTTCTGGAAATGAAACAAAGATTTGTTAGGTTATCTATGGAAAAGGTAAATAGCTAATGCAGAGCAAGTAATTTTGATTGCCTAAGATACTTACCCACAAACTGCTGATAGTGGGAGCTGCTTTCCTTTTTTAAAAAGCTATGTGCATTCAGCTTCCTGCCTTCCTTCTTCTTTATTTTTTTTTTTTTTTTAATAAAACCTTTAGAAATTAAAAGTTCTATCTGAAACACAGCACTGAAATCTTCAGGATTGCAACAGGACATTCTCTGCCTACCTGCTTCCCAAAGTATTTTTTGGAGAAAACAACAATCAATTTAATGGGAGAATGACTCATTTTATATTCACCTTGGTTTGAGAAGCAGCTTATACAGAGGGCCATTAAAAAAAATATTCCAGCCTCCAGAATCTTCTTTTTCTGCAAAGAAGTTGCTCAGAGAAGTCCTGCTGTGGTTCTTATGGACAATATCCACAGCATGAGGGTTCAGCCCTCTGTGTGAGGGAAAAACAGTGGTAAGAATATCCAGGGTAATTTATTGTAGCTGGGGGGCAAAAATATCAAAACTCTGTCGAGCACCATTTCTTCCCCTAAGGTACACAGAGATGACATTCTAGTCTAGCAAGAAAGAGAACAAATGAAAATACTAAAATTCAGGTAAACCCCACCTGAATCACAGCAGCAGACTCTCTCTTGTCCCAACAGTCTGGCTCCTCACTTACCACAGCAGTTTAAGATCTGGCAGCTGTATTGTACAAATTAATTCAGAACATTTAGAACCCAGAACTAAAAAATCCAGATCAACCAGACATGCTCAATTCAGCCAACATAATGGAAAAAAGACCCCCAAACCCTAGAACTGTATTTCTTCATGTTGCAAGCAGCAAATACAGTCCAAATTGCCAATTTGTTTCCAACAATCTTAACTTTTCGAGACTTAATATTTTAATAACAAATGACTAAGCATTATAAGGTTTTAGTTTAAAAAGAGTTTTCACTTTAATGGGTTTAGTTAATAACATCATGAATGGTACAAAACTGTCCTTTTTCACATTTCCATACATTGTATCATGGACCACCTGAAAATCTGGACTAAGAATGCATAGTGTCTCTTAATTAGCCCTAGCTTCATTTTTGCCATATGTAGAACAGATATGCAGAAAAACATGCATTTATTACCAATGACATGTTAATATTAGCTTAAATAATAAAATATGGCAGAATGTGCACTGTGAAATGCACAGGTTTGTAATAGGAGAAGAGAGACCAAATGTCAAGTGCTGGCAACGAAGTAAGAAATGGTTGATGACACACTGACATTTTGTGACCATAGTATTAGCTTTTCTGCTTTAAAATTGTTTTAAATAGTAGTAAATATTTAAATAATATTTAAAATATATTTCCTATGGAAATCATTTACTTGGAAGACAGCCTGTAAGATCTGACTTTTCAAAAAGTAGTATTTCATTTTGACAATATATGAATACAATACATGCCACAGAACCTCAAAGACCCTAAAGTCCTTAGCTGTTTTCAGAAGCAAGTTATCCAATTTTGTCTCTAATTTTTTGCTAGCAAAACTTTGGGAGTAGCATCTCAAAGCAAACCTGCCTTTAAGAGAAATGCTGCATTTGAACAAAAACCAAACCCAGTGTAAATTGGGACGCCACACTAAAGGGAAGAATAGTGGAATTAAAAGCCAAATAACTGATTATGCAATTTGTTTCATTCCTGTTTTGCTAATTCATAGTCTAAGGAGGGCTTTGTTCTTTCCTAGTGCATCTTCTCTTGCAGTCAAATCAGTGCTCAATTTCTGTCATATTAAGGGATGAAGACCTTACTGTTACTCCAAGGGGAAAAAATCTGAGGTGTGGGTGCAGACTTCATAATCTAAAATGCAACAAAACAAAGTATTTGTGCAAAAAAGGTAATTTGTACATTGACTTTTTCATTAAGTTTGCTTCAGTATAAAAAAAACTCTTCAATCCTACTAACAAAGCTTTGCTTTGATTTATGACCCTTCAACACACTCCAGAGTTCCATGTTTTTACTTATTCTGATCTGGTAAATTAACAATCAAGCCACCATTCTTGCACCCCAAGACAAAGATGGAAGCTCCATTATATTAATATGTAATAGTCTGGGGCAGTTACTTTTATTCAAGACAAATTTTTCCTATCTTCTACAGGCACAGTGCTTGTTTAACTGGCCTTGGGAACAAAACAGCCAAAAATAAGCCAGGTCACTTTCTATGGCAGTGCAGAGCATCCTGGCCCCCTCACCCCCCTTTTTTTTTTTTAATGGTTGTTGCTAAAATTACTTCCATTCTAACTAGGGACAAGCTACTTCAAAAGCCTCTCATTTCTTTTTTTCAGCTTCTAAGGACTGAAAGCAGCTTTCTAAAGCTACTTCTAGAATAGAAAATCCAAAGTAAGTACATGGTAGTGGTAATCTTCTAGAAAGCACAGAGAACTCTCTCAACTCGCTGCTTCATTAGGAAGGGGTGTGAGAGAGACAAAGTCTGACCAGCTCTTTGCTACACCATCAAGGAGCTGATTCTATTGTTCCCTCAGTCTGTATCCTAATGATTTTTAAAACCACAGACTAGGAATTTCCAAACTGTAATGTGACTACAGAACTCTGCCTGGGCAAGTAACTCCTCCTCATGAATGTCCACCCACTGCCAGCCATCCCAGTAAGGGACTGCACTGAGTGAACTTGGGAATGCCCACTCATGATTGAAGAGTGCACCAGGCACGTTTCTACTGTACCTCCAGTGTGCACATTTACATTAAAATCATTTTATCGGATTGCTGCCAAGGCTGGTAACTCTGCTGTTTGGTTTCACCCTACAAACTCGAGCTCCTACCAGACCCAGCAGGATGGAAACTATAGAAATTCCTCACCCCCACAGCTACCCTTCTTTTCACCATGGGAATTAATTAGCTCCACGATTGCTCTAACAATCTGCACATTCTGCCTAGCCCCAAATCCACCTTGCTCTCCTTGATAATTGCAGACACAGCAGTAGCACAATGTGCCATTAACATGACAGTGACCTCCCTTTTTAAAGCAAAACCACGAGGAAGAGGCTTTAAAAAAGGCAAGGGCACATATCCATTTCTGTTCATGGTGGTCTGCACACAAATTGTAAATGAGAATTATTGCTTTTTAAGGATGAAAAGCTTTGGAAATATGGTAAACATCCTACAAGGTTCTAAATCTAATCAGCTAAAATTCTGTACATCCTTTAATATTCAAACCTCTATTTGCTTACTCAAGATCAAATAATTTCATTTTCACATCTATTCATTAAACTCTTTATAGTTCTACGGTCTAATGAATATTTAACAACTAAATAGGATCAAAACATGGGGGAAAGGTCACATGGCAATGAACATTATTTGATTTGGCCAATGAATAGTGAACCCTGCTCTCTTGGCTGAAATTAAGGCACTAAGTGGCAGTAAAAGGATAAAGAAATGAAGTTTTTTTTCGACATTATCTGAAAAAAGACCAACATGACTTTTTTTTAGGACGCCAGTAGAGTACATCTCCATTCTGAATGACTCAGTAAGGCATTCTATTGGCAAATTTAAAGAAAATGTTCTCCTGATTAGAGCCCATTACATTCATTGTCTGAGTGTGACTAGTGGCACTACTAAGTGTTAACAACCTGGAGCGGGAAGAAAAGCTACAAAGATGTCTGAAGACTTGAAAGGCACCAAAAAGAGAACAGCTCTGCAACTGCCAATTCTACAAACAATTATGTAAGCTGTGTTTAACACTGCATATAGTCTATTTTCAATCAACAAACTTTGTTGACCAAGATAAAGTGTAGTAGCTCTTCATTTAAACTCTCAGTTAATCAAGTGCTAGTTTAGTAAGAAATTTATTTTCACATACCAGAAAATAATTGCAGTGTCTAACACAACTACACTTAAAGCAAAACTAGTCTAGTATGCATTATGCATTATTCTGGTTAACACTGAAGCAAACCTGTATAAACAAAAGGGTTACCTCGAGATACATAGTTTACAATATAAAATCAACATATAAATGAATAGGATTTACTGAAAACAATGGAAAGTGTATTACAAAGATACATGTAACAATTTTAACCACAATATTTCCTCTGTGAAAAATACAACTATTAGTGAGATAAAATGTACAATTGATTTTTTTTTTCCAAAAGAAAAAAAAAACCACAGTATAAAGGAAAATATCTTTTCTTCAAAACAGGGAAAATAGTTAAGGTCATTGTCTTTCATTACAATATAATTTGACACAAAAGCAGTCATAGGATTGCACCAACTCCATGTTCGGTCTCCCGAACATGACAATAGTAAAAGGAGTCCATAAAGCATAATGAAATTTCTGGATTTTATGATGGCAATATACATATGCAGAAACTGATGTCACTCCGGCTCTGTTCACAAAATGTACAAAACTCTAAATTTGGTGGCCAGACATGTAAAAATTAGTTCGCCCCAACGCTGACTTTTCTCTCACTTAGTCAGGGATGGAAAAATCTGTAGTATTTTAAGTGTTGTTATCTGTTGAGCAATAAAAAAGAAGAAAAGTATATGTAGTGCATGCTTCATCACTTGTCAAAAACATTTCTGAAAATAAAACTAAGTTATCCAATAGTTTACAAAATTGAAAATAACTCTTCAGGTTAAAAATGTGGTTAGGTTTATGTTTAGTTCCATCTCCAAAGGACTGATTTCCTTGGCAGCATCACTTTTCCTTAGCACGAGCCAAGGCACAAAGTTCCATAAAGAGAAATAAAAATGGCTACGAACAAGAATGCAGTCTGGCATTGTAAAAGAAATCAGAGCCTCTCTCTGAGCTTTCTGTTCCATCAGGTTAGTGCTGTAGAAAAATGTGGGATTTGGGATACATTTTTGTTAGGAGCATTTCTGCTGGACACGATTCAAAAGTTCACCAAACTTTTCAAAAAGATCCTCCACCCATTTTATGTTTTTCATGCACAGCTGCACAATCTCTTCCTGGCCTAGATCTGCACTCGTCTTCTGAACAGAAGAAATCTATTTTAAAAAGAGAAGGAGAGGGGGAGAGAGATGCACACACACACGTTAGACTGCCAGAATCGGAGAATTTTCATTTTTATAAAAGTCTGCAGTTAAATATGAACTTTCTCTGCCAGAAAACCTTTAAGTTTAAAAAACAAGGATAATGCCCCCCAAAATGCATTTTTTAACAACCAAGCCAGAGCTCAACTCTTGTATTTCTGCTACCTGAAATATTTCCAGCAAGGATTTGCAGAAGAAATAAAGGCGTGGCATTCTAAGACCAAAAAACCCCCTTTTAGATCCAAGGAGTTAAATACACTGATAACATTTATTTTGTTTATTTTGGATAACAGTGAAGAATACTCCAGGGAATCCCACAAACCTTGCAAGCCTCACATCTGAATGTTCTGAACAGCAGTTCCCATTAGGGGCAACCCATGTGGTCCGTGTAGCCTTTGTTTGCCATAAAGAATTAATTAAAATAGGGGGCCTCGATCCATACTCATTTACCAAGAATGAGAGAACAATCTCTCAGGTTGGACTCAATTCCCTCAATAATTCCCTCAATGAATGCAAAGAATGAGAACAATGCTTACCTCTTCTTTACATGTTAGATATATGTGATATTTGTAATGATGGAGTGAGTGATACAAAGAATACAACTGTATTTTTTCTGGATCTACTGTAAACTCCTGCAAAAAGAACAATTGTTTTAGGAAAATTCATGTTATTTACCAGGAGACATGACAGACATTTTCTTCTGTAAACAATTTTTTTCAGCAATTCTGAAATTGAGAGGTTCATTCAAATCATTATAGTGACATATCTGGCAAACTGTGATTCCCAGTATATCATAATTATCTCCTATCTCCACTTCCCATGTTGTTTTATCAAAACCAGGTGTGAGAATGCTTTCAGTCATCCTGAATGCACTGCAAACCCAAAATGGGTAAGACACTGCCTTCTCAAGAAGTACTCCAAGAACTACCAAATTTTAACCATTATTCTACCAGATCGATGGCTATCATTGCAAAAGACACAGACTTGGTACTTGAGAAGCCTGATTTGTACTTACCCAAAAATTAGGTTAATTTGGCAAGAAATATGAGTGTGAGCTATCTGTACAGGTCATTTGTCAAGCCACTATTTACTGCAGTGAGATGAGGCTATGCAAGCCAAATCTAGTTAGAGTGTTCCCCAGGAATTCTACACAAATAAACAATACATGCTTCTCAAATTTTTTCCATGTTGTTTTTTTAATTTTTTTTTTTTTTCAAATTTAAGATACACAGCTCCATTCTGCCATTGAAAATGAGGTATGGAACAAGACAGAACTCGATTTTTAAGAACTGTTATCTGATCTCAGATTTAACACTGTTTTTATTAAATTTTTTATCTAGGAGCCATTGTATCATTTACTTAGCAGCAAGTGCAAGAAACTTATTATGATTATTATATATATTATTATTATTATAGGACTTATCATTATGATCTTCAGCAGTGATGGTGAAGGCAAATTGTTGCTGCTCCAACCCAGGAAGCTGACAAACTATGCTTCACATATGAGTTATAATAATGACTTAATGTTGGTTTTTAACATTCCCTTGTTACAGAAAAAGCATCACTCTTAAAGATTTTATATTTTGATAAGCCAACCAAACCAGCTAACACATGAAGCAGTGTTTTCTATAAACATGGTCAGATGGTGGCAGCAACAAACCCTGTGAACACTCACCTGTGCTGATTTAGTGGTTGATTTAGAAGCCCTCAGTGTTTTCTTGTTGTAAGCTCTACCATTCATTTTGATCTTAGACACAGACGTCCCTCCACACTTTGTCTTGGAATCCCGAGTGACCACTGTCAGTTCAGGAAAGTTTTCCAAAGCATTCTTTAACAGAGCATATAAAGACAAAGGATTATGAAAAAATCAAGAATGGCCACATTGATGATAAACTGGCCATTTTTCTTTGAGAAGATTAGAGTGCAGCCTATTAGGACAAAATTTATGCTTCCACGAAGACCTGATAAAGTGTCTTTGCCAGATCATAAAACCAAATCGGGTTTGGAAAGCATGACCACCTGTTCCTGACTACTGTAATTTTTTAAGACCAGCAGATCCTTTCACTGTTATGTCAGATTAACATCTGTGATTCTATCACTAGACAGAGAGGGGGAAATAAAGCTCCACAGGGCAATTTTTAACTTCTAAATTGCTTTCCATTCCATTTCTACCCAAGAATTGCTAAGGCTAAGTTACTTGAAGACCTCTAAGTATTTCAGACATAGTCAGGCACACGGGGATTGGATGCCTAAGTATATTAATAGATTTTGTCCCAGATTTTGCAAATTACAAACTAATTGCATATGATCAGATCTGTAAGGTAGAAAAGCTTATGCACAGTGAAGTAGAAGGCTGGTTCAAGAAAGTACAAGTTTAAGACATTTTAACTCATGAGAGTGAACTGCATTTCTGTCAGCTTCAATTCTACATTATTTGTATGAGTAAATTTGAATACAATTTTGTTGAACAAATACAGCATTATGTTAACAGCTGCTTTGAAATAGTCCTGCTATGCTACATAGTCTGGTCCTGAAAAAAATGTTTCACATTAAATAAACATGCATCTTTGTATTACACTCTAGTATGAGGCAGAGAAATAAATATACAGAAAAATGAATCAATGCTGCAGTTTAAGGACCTTACTGGGACTATTGGGTTAAAATATGAAGTTGACTCCATTTTTATATTTTCTTTTAAGAAACAGTACCTGACTAAAACAACTTCCCCTGCCTATAATTTATTAGCTCTTTATCTGTATCAGCCATTTTTTACTTTATTAAATAAACCTCTCAGTAAACAGCTATTAAATCTCCTGCACAGTGGTAGCAATAACCTTGACCAGCCACTCTGTCCATGTCCAGTCTTCCTTGCTATACTTTCAAAGTGGAACAACTTACACTGGATTGAATTATTTAGTTTTGCTATCCACTATAATAGACTTCCTCAAGGCTGATTTGGAGTGTCAAGGGGCTCTGGCCACTTCTGGCCTCATCTGGAGAATTCCTAAGAATCAGAACAATTCCATGGCCACACCACTGACCTACACCAGACAAATGTGAACTGGAATAAAGAAATAAATACTAGTGATTACTGCATCTTTGGAAGCATGAGACATATAATTATTTTCAAATGAAGTTTACACAATTCAGCTGAGATGCTTCACTCACTGAGCTTCAACTAAAGCAACAATAATATTTTATAATTTTGTTTATAACAACTATTACCCAAAGGATGCAATAAACTGTTAGAACTATAAAAAATGTTACAGGCAAAACTACCAAACACTGACTGCTATCTTCAGTGTCTGCTTTGGTTTGTAATACAGTGCTAACATATTCCATATTAACTGCATCCAGTGAAAAAACAGTATTAAATTCATCCATGCCTATCAATGCAGAACAGTAAAATTATTCAAACTGAATGATAACAGTGAATGACAAATGATACTTTTAACTTACTGCTTTCTTCAGTGCCTCATTCAACTTTAATATCTGAACTAGTTATTACATTAAAGGTGGAACAGAAACCTCCTGCATCTTAAAGAGCATCAAACACATTTTCCTAACCAACATAAGCACTTATGATGACAAGCAGGCATTTAATTTCTATCCAAGACATTGACCCAAGGATGGCACAAGTTGGCACTGTCACATCAGAAGAAAAACAGAAAAGGTTTTCTATCTTGCAGATGACATCACAAGCAGATCCCTTCCTTACATCCATTAACATCTTGCAGATGATATGATAGAATAGAGTCTTAAGTTAACTTTAGAGACATGATACATAATCTGCTGCTAAGAGAACACACAGTAAAGCTATTGTATTCACTGTGAACTCCAACTTTATCAGCAGCTGTAATTACACATTGGTATTACAGAGAATTATACTAGCTTTTCCCCCTAACCTGGGAAAACAATCAAGCCTGACTACCTCTCATTTTTTGTGTACTGTGAACTTAACTGAAATTCTACAAATTTGTATCTTGTATTTGTATCTAACTGGTCTATCTTCTCTGCACAGACAGGTCAAAAAGAGGTATCTATATTAACAACTATTAACACAAAATCCTTACCACAACAGAAAAACAGAAATGGAGGCTTAACACATGCTATCTGTCTAAAAGGTATTCTGAAATTACACAGCCCTCCTCGGGCCTTTTTACTGTGAGGAGGAAGCCACAAGAAATTCTGTTCAAGGAGGTACAAATAGTTCAGCTGTTGGAAAAACAGTATAACATTTTAAAAGTTCAAGAATTGTGTGAATTACAGCTGTTTCTCTAGTTGATGGTGGTCTCCTCCCTGAAACAACCTTACGTCCCACAAAATTTACCAGAAATGGAATGGGCAAAAAGGTTTCATGATGGAAAAGAGCAGAACTTTCAAGTTTGTTATTATCTCCCTCCTCACCTAGTTCTCAAATATAAGCTCACAGCAGTACAAAGAACAGCACTAATTCTCCAAGTGTCTCTGTACTGTGGGCATAGGGGGACAGGCAAAGAGAGGCAAAGAGGAAGTTTGGTGATGGTGTTTGTAGTCAGACCTGCTTTACTGTTGTTGGCCTCAAAACTGTTACAAGAACAAATCATCAGTCTGATCATAGACACTGACAAAAGGGTGTCTTCTTCCCAAGCAGTAGGACAAGAGGAAATGGCCTCATGGTGTGCTGGGGAGATTTAGAGTGGATATCACAGAAGATTTCTTCCCCAGAAGGGTTATGAAGTACTGGAACAGGCTGCCCAGGGAAGTCACCATCCCTGGAGGTCTCTGAAACACGTGCAGCAGATGTGGCACTTTGGGACAGGGTTTAATGGTGGACTTGGCAGTGCTGGGTTAACAGTTGGAATTGATCTTTTCTAACCTACATGACTCCATGAGTGAAAATCCCCTTCCTGCACTTGCAAGCTCTGCATTGCTGCTTGGAGGGTGGGTGGGAACGGTGGGAAGCACAGTGATTATCCTCCTGTTTACCTTCTCTCTACTGAGATGGTACGGCTTCTCTCTTCCCTGTCCACATCCAGACCTGTTTTTTTATTACCACGTCAAAGCTGCTGTAATATGGGCTTGTTATCCACACTTTTCTCAACCTTCCATGCTGAAGATACATGAAAGAGCACACAAATGAGTTGTTCTTGCATCCCTCTGTCCTGGTTTTAAACCCTCTGATCATGTTCTCTATTTCAAAGAGGTTCAGACATCTGCTCCACAGCATAGCTATTTCATGTAAAAGTTTATTTTTAGGCAATACAATCACTTAACCAAAAGCTCTAGAAGGACAGGAAACAGATTTTCTTCTGGCAAACTTAAAAAGCTTAAAGGGAAAAATGCTTGAGAATGAACCAGAAGCATGGGGAGTAAAACTAGAACTTTACCTTTGCAGTATAAACTTCTACATCCCAAAATGCTCTCTAAATGCCACATACAAGCACTAAATTTACAGCATCTCTTTCAAATCCATATTCACTTCTGTTACAAATGGGTTTTAAGCTGTGCCTGCATGGTACGAATTCAGTGATTTACTTAAAACACCACTTTGAAAAGCCTACAGTTTGAAAGAGAATACCTTGAAAGCATGATCCAAGCGCAGTTTGGAAAGCAGCCTTTTCCTATTGTCATTCAGCATACCATCAATTTTTCTCATGTGAGGCAAAAGTAGCTCATCTAAAAGGGAAATTAAAAACCCACAGCAGTTGATTATTAAGAGATGAACAATATTGAGATTCATATTCATTCAATACTTTGACCTGTTAATATATAATTGGAAAGTAAAAAATAAAGCAATTGACACAATCTAATTTCAAATGCGAGAGAAAATTTATTTTTTTTTTGATCAGTCCACTAAGTGTANTGATTATTAAGAGATGAACAATATTGAGATTCATATTCATTCTATACTTTGACCTGTTAATATATAATTGGAAAGTAAAAAATAAAGCAATTGACACAATCTAATTTCAAATGCGAGAGAAAATTTTTTTTTTTTTTTATCAGTCCACTAAGCTGGTGTGGATAGTATGAAGTTTAATTGCTGACTGCCAATCTTGCTCTTTCTTTGAGTTTCCTTTGCTGCAAGGAAAAATTAAGATAGAGAAACACAAAGCATAAATATTAGAGACATTTACACCAATTCCTAGATAATCCTCTTCTGTGCAATACAGCTGGCAGTTTTACAAAGACAAGTATGTTGTTTTGACATTTGTTATTCCATTTTACAAGAAATGGTCCTGCTGACATTTATAACAAAGAAAAATAATTGAGGAAAGTGCTTGCTGATAGAAGTTATCTGATAAACCACTGTGAATTGCACAATATACAGCTGAACATAGGCATGTGGCCAGGAATGAAAATTTACAGCTCAGTACAGAGCATTTTATTTATAAAGTAAATTACTTTGATTTTAGTGGGACTACTGACATAATGCATGGGTATGAAATCTTGAGGTAAGTGCACTGATGCACACTCAAACAAGTCAAGAGAGGCAGGAGAGGAGAGGCTAGAAAACATTTTTTTAAACACAAGCAAAAAGAATGTAGTACAAAACAACAGCTTGCAACTAAATAATACATGAAACAATTTCTCTTTTGGAACCTTTATCTTTGAATGTGTGTGTTTTACTAAATTTTGAGAAATAGGAGCTTTGACTTGTACCCTAGAGTCTACTAGGATAAACAAATCCAAATACTTTGTGTTCAAAGAAAAAGTGTGCATTAATACTATTTTCTTTGATCAGGATTTTAAGATTTCAGAGTTTAAAAAGCTGAATTTTTAATAGTAGGAGGAATCATATCTTCTTATATGCCTATTTCTTCATAAGAAAGCAAACACTTGAAACTCTGTAATAAATAAATAAATGTAAGCTCAGGTTTGAAGTACAGTAACTGTAGGAAAAAATAGCTCAATTCTGACATTCACAGCAAAATTCTAATGCAGCAAAAGAAGACTAAACAATATTTCCAAGTTACTCTGATTGTTCAAAGAGATAATGCAAAAAAAAAAATATATATATACACACATGTGTAGATTCTTCAGATGAGGTTATGTAACTCAGATTTTGTTAGGTTTGTGGTTTTTTTCTAAAAGAACACTCGCTTTACTGATTAATAACCTTAAAATCTAGTAAGAACACACAAATGTTAAACATACTGTACCATTGCTCTTTTCCAAAGCTTGCATTGTGTCTGGATCCAAGGCAATGCTAACAAGCAACTCCATGTAGCTCTTGAAAGTCTCTTTCATAGCTCTTGTATTCAAAAAGCGAGTGACAAGTGGAGCTGGAGGGACAGCCTCTGAAAAGTAAACAGGATAGAATGATTTTTTCCTTCAATATCCTAAAAATACTCATGTTTTTCAAAACTGAAGGTTTCTCTTAAAACACAAGTGACCCCTACTGGTACCCCAAGAGATTAAAATTCAGTGCAGTCAATTGCAATAAACTACTTACACGTCAAAAACAGGGGCAGACACCAAATATGGTACAAATTGTTTAATTTTTTTAACTATCAGTATGTAGATTATATTTTAAGGAATTTAAACATTTTCCTATTATTGTGGAGTCAAGTGAAGTGCCCTAAGTGCCCTAATTTTTACATCAAGGCAACTACCTCCCAAAATTGCAAAATTTGAAGTCATCCAACTGGAAAGAGAATTCCTGAGTACTAATGTTGCTTAGAAGCCTGCTTACCATTGAAGTCAATCACATCTAATTTTTAAATTCATTAAAAAAAAGTAAAAAAAAAATTATCAGTGAAGCAATGTAGGCATACTTATGCTTACTCTGAGGAAGCTTTTATTTTTTCATAGACAGCAATTTTAACATGCACATGGGAGTAGTCATCAGTACTAGTAAGCATTCTGCAGCTTTTTACAGGCTCCATGTCTGACACCAGGGTTTTGCAGTGATTCAGCCAGCAAGGCTGTTAAACTTCCTCAGGGATTGACCATAATCACCAGGTTACTGGAGGTCTTAAATATGGACAGTGTAACTTGGGCAAGTTTGCTTGAAAAATATTTGAAAGGCACTGTCCTCACAGAGGCAGTGTGCCAGTACACCAGTGATAGTTTGTCTATATTTAAAAGTCACCAGGATGCTTTAGAAGTGCAGCAATAATAAAGTATGAGCAACACACAGCTTTGCTTCAAATATACAGGAAATAGAACCCTGCAAAATGCACCGTAAATCTGCTACCACAGGTAACCCCTATAAACACTGTAAACTTCAGAAATCCCTTTTTCTTCTGGAGAATTCTTGCAAACATTGAATCTCAATATTCTATTAATGTCCTAATAGTGAATCTGCTCAGTGGGTTCTCATTTGAACAGCTGGCATTCAGACAAGTAATGAAGCAGCCAAAAAGTCAACTGCTTTTTCTCCTTGGGTTCTGAAAAAATAACAGCAGCATCTGAATTCTGCCCACATCTGCATGCAGACAAACATTACAGGAATGTTATTTTAGACATGACATTCAGTTGCAATGGAAAACTAATGAAGAATCTCATTCTTAAGATGTATTCAAAAATCAAATTGGCTTCTCCTCCTACAATTGTACCCATCACAGATAGCAAGTGGTAAAATATGTATTTATGTAGATAAACCACATTTGAAATAAATTCAATTGTACACAATTTCTTATATACCAACAGCAAATGAAAAGTTTTAAGAAACTCATTTTGCACGGCACTGTCAGATTTTATATTTTCTTTCTCAGGCTGGTACAGAAAAATGTGCAAGATCAAGCAATGTAATTTTATAATACTCTTCTCAATTCAAATGGGCCTAGGTGCCAGCAATGGTATCTCACTCACCATCTTCTTCACTCTGAGCCTCAGGTGAAGAATCAGACTGGGAAGATGAAAATTCTTCTTTCCACTTTTTCCTTTTCTTTGGTGGTGGTTCAGCCTTTACCTTTGGCTGTTTAGCTTTGGGTTTCACAGAAGAGACTTTTGTTGCTGTTGGTTTTGGTGTTGGTGGATCAGGGGGTTTGATGTTGCTATTACTAGGTTTGCAGTGAATAGTCCTGCAATATTATGAAGAGAATGTTTATGAATATAATTACCACACAAGTTTTGGCAGTAATTAAGTAGCTATAATCTTATTTAACCAGAATATATTCCCCACTGATTATATACACTTATTTCACTCTAACTGGGTATTAGGTTGTACACACTTTTTATACTACTGTATTTTTGAAATAACACTTGACCAAACAATGCCTTTCTCTTCCCACCTCTCAAAACAGGAAAACAAACAGGAATGTTAATATCAGAAATACAAAGTTCTGTACTCTGGGACTAATAATGCAATACAGTTTGGAGAGCATGGCAGGAAATACAATCCTGGGAAAGTGTTAGAGAAGAGTTTTGTTAAGATGGGAAAGCAGTGCTATGTACAGCAGAAACATTGTCAGTATCTTCTGGAATACAGAGAATAATTCTAGACACCTGTCAGAAATGGAGATTTCAAACCAAAATGGATGAAGACAACAGACAGCAAAAAAGGATGAGAGGCACGGAAAGTCTGCCCCAAACGAGGAAGCTGAAAGAAATCACTTAATGGAGCTCAGTGAAACACAGACAGAGGTGGGATCTGACTGATTTCTCCAGAAATACAACATGCAGTACAAATAGAAAGAAAAGCCAAAAGCAGTGTTGAGAAAACAGCGTAAGCATAACAAGCTAATCACAATCATGTTTTGTTAAAGAGGGGGCTGCTTCAGAGCACTGGAAGAACAGGTACTGGAACAGTCTTCCATAGCCCAAGAAAAAAGGAACATCAAAATCTTAGCTACTTTTAGTAGAACCAGATTATTTCTTAAAATTGATTATCTGATGGCACTGCTTTCTCTGAGAGCAAACTAGACTTAAAATTCCAGTGTTTTCCTGAATGAAGATCACTGTCATGAACATCTCTTTTTTAAATTTACTTTTCAGATTTGTGAAGAAAGCACAGTACTTCGAGTATACTGGGACAAAATGTTCATTAAAGCAGTCCAGAAAAAGCTACCTAACTAGCAAAGTCCACAGGATATGAGAAAACAACACACAGAAAATTAAAATCATTACACTAGCAGGCTTGTAGGGCAAAGGATGACATAGAAATAGCATGTAGAACCCTAACACCTCCAAAATAACTGATTATGGAACAGAATAGAGTAGGGAAGATAAGCATTTATATTTATATCTTATATTTAATTTCTTAAAGCAAACCAGACAAATCTCAATTTCCATATTAAAGCACAATTAATACACTTCAAAGTTATAACTCCTGTTTATTTAAACAGGTGTGTTCTTAATATGAAAACAATATGGCAAAATGAAAAACAAATTGAAACAAAATACCTTGCTGACTGGACAGGCTTGATTCGTGGTTTTTTTGAGCATACTCTGACATATTCCTTTTTGTTTGCATTTTCAACAAACTTCACATACACTCGTTTGTATTTTGTCTTTGCATCCCCAAAGTACCCAAGATACTAAAAGAAAAAAAAACCACCAAACCACAAGTGTTTCTTTTAAGCAGAATTTGTCAGTTTTAACAAGTAAAAATTTCACTACTAAAGAAAAAAATCAGTTTAAACTCCCCCATGTTCAAGTACAACAAGAAGACACTCTACAGCATTTATAATTTAAGCAAAATTCTCCATCAGATTTCCAGATAATAATTAAAACTAAAGACAGTAAGTAAGGGGAGGTACTCTGGGCTTCTTTTTCTCCCTTTATTTTATTCTCCACATGTGTTATGCAAAAAAGCATTATCTGCCTGGCAAATGGCTGCCTGTTAAAATAGTATCCCCTCTGTATCACTCTTACTGCAGAAAGCAGTTGGTTCACAAGCCTCTTCCCACTGACTTTATTCTGGTCAGGAAAACTTGTTCCTTTACACAGCCAAAATGATACCAAAGACCCCGTGCTGGAAAGCAAAAAATCAGCCTATGGATGTATTTAGGGAGAGTTTGAGTTGGAGGGGTTTTTCCCCCCTCTAGGATGATTGCTAAGAATGTATTAAGAATCACATTCTATTGAGTTTCCTAGACTGGCATTAAGGAAAGCAGCTCCCATGAGGCTTCCCAAGGAATTCTGAAGACTCACACTGTTAGTAGCAGCAAACTCTCTGTGTCCGTCACGCACTTCAGGAACAAACTTTTGCAATAAAGCCTTCTGTACTTTCCAGATAGCTGGAGGCTCTTTTCCTGTCTGCAAAGCAACCTGGAAGAACATAAAATTGTTTGCTAAAAACAGCGCTTATTTTTCTTCCACAAATGTGCTTGTGCATCACGTTTTTTGAGGAAGTTACCCGAGGATAAAATGTAAATAAGTCATTTAAAATTGCAACACCATAGTTATTAAGTCCTGTTTGCATCAAGGCAAGTTTGTAATTATCAGCTCAAATGAGAATTTTCTATAGATCCTACAAACAAACTACTAACTCAAATAAACCTTTTGGAAAATGTAGTCAAACACTGATTACTTTTTCATGACTCCTGAAATAACAAACTTAAAATTCAAAATATCTCCTAACATACCTTAATCCATCTTATAAGTGACAAGGGAATATTTCAAACTGATAACACTTGTCTTACGTGACAAAGCTGCATTAATTAATTTAAAACTGCAGATTAAGAGGATGAGCACAGAGTAATCCAAAATACTAGATATTTTCTAACAGTAAGAATATTGCAGGCTATGATAGCCACAAAAGGAAAGGTTAACATACAGAAGAATTAAAATGGTGAAGCAACAAAACCCAACCAAACAAAAAAAATCAAAGGCAACAAGGAAATTCACATAAACTCATGTGAAGAGTTGTACTGGTTGCTTATGGAAATAATTTCTTGTTGAAATGCAAAGCAGAACTTCTTACAAAAAACCAGAAGCCAAGTTATTTTGAGAAGTTACACTTGAAAGTCTACTCCTATCTTAAAAAAAAAAAAGTAGTCAACTGCCTTTGAAAAATTTATGCTTTTTAATATTAAAATAGGTAATTCCAAGTTCTAACAGAGGTTACCAGCACACAGATTTACTTTGTTATGTATGTAGCATAAAATGGGTCATGTACATTCAAAACATGTTTGTAATCTGCACTAGAAAGACACCTTTAAGGCATTTTGGCAGCAATGAGAGAATATTAGAATAGAAAGAGAAAACTAATCTGCAGCCTTTCCTCTTCTGGTAGTTTCTTGAGGCTAAATTCATATGCAGGGGTTTTGTGCTGTGTTTCCCCCCCAGCAAATATTCAGATTACCTTTAGTGTCTCTATATCTTCAATCTTCACTACAAATTCATCACGTTCTCTGTACATGCCCTCTCCTTCACTGTCCATATTCTCCTCATCAGTACATCCTTCTATTGCAACAGTCTCCTGTATTTTTGCCAACTGTTCTGAAGTCACAGCATCCTGTTGAGCTACTTTTAAGGGGTCAGCTGGATTCATTTTCTCCTGCACATTGCCTACAGGAGCAGTTGTCTGTGGAGATTCCTGCTTTGTTACAGCACTGGTGGTGGTGGCAGCAGCAGTAACAACTGTCACTTTTTCAGTTTCTGAAGAAAAAATCCAAATTTTAGTTGAATTATCAAGGATTAGCAATGTAATATGGAACTAGTCTTTCTTCTTTTCTGTTACAATTTATATTAAAAGCAACTATTCTAGGAAAAACACCTAGGGAGTTAAAATAGAAGCAGTATTTTGACCACAACTAAATCTTAAACAAACCAAAATACTGTAGCTAATATACCTCTGTTTGTATTAAACTGCTGCATCTGTTAGCATCTGGAATTAACAGAATGGGATGCTTTGGAAAACAATTTGATAGTTGCAGACACAATCACCAGGTAATACTGTTGTACTTCGTGACAATAAGCAAATACAACAGTAAAGGTTACAACACTGCATCTTTTTATCTGCCGATATGTCAAGTCTTTTGAAATTGGATTGCAGGAAGAGAAATACACATGAAATATGAAAACATTTTCTGTGTGACTTTTGGACATTTATCATTTATATCTTGTGATAATGTAACTGGAAGTTCCAGATTAAAACTTTAGCAATAGCCTAATGATTTTTAATATTAACAGAGGTGAGCAATGATACAGTGAGAACTGATGATACAAAACAAAGAAGGGAAAAGAACATTCCTTTCCTCCTCTATTCCAAAGAGCCAAAGAGAAGTCCCACCTTTCAAAATTATTCTTTCCCACCTGAAAAAAATTAGAATCCTTTTTAGATATTACTTTACAGTCTTCTATTCGTATTAGTTTTAACATTGACTTGCTGATCTAAAAGAAATCAAGTTATATTAACTACAACACAATTACTAATATTACTCAGGAAACTTAAACCACTTTACAATTTTGTTACAATCACTGCTAATTGTTGACTTTTTCACTTGAAAAATTATTAAAAAGATAATACAACATATTTTAACAAAAGTGACTCCAAACAAATGAGTTAAATGTCAAATTAATGTGTCAATACAAAAGCTATATACCAAGTAAGTGAAAATTCATTAAATCCATTCAATAAAATTGTTAATTTGAAATGTGAAATGTGTTCTTCCAGATCCATCACCTCACATTATTGCAAATATGTTTTATTTCTTCAGTGAGAGAGAGCTCTGACAGCTTTAATTAGACACCATTATTAGCTGCCCGGGGATATTTACATATTTGTCAGAACAGCAGATAAAGGTACATGTACTACTTAATACTATCAACAAAAGACTATGTTTTAATATTTGTCTGTCTATACTTATTTGCAAAACCAGACAGAAGAGGGTATTACTAGAAAACCTGCAAAACACCAGCAAGCAAGAAAGAAAAAAGTCATTATTAAGCATCTTGTACAAACAATCTTGTTTGTCACAAAACAGGAAGGTGAAGTCAAGAAATTGGTGACATAAATATTACATCCTTATGCATAACAAAGAAGATACAATAATATTGTAAAAGAAATCACTGCAAATAAAACACTAATGGACATGCTCACCCAACAAAAAAATCATTTGATGTATTTCTTTGGACATTGTACACAGAAATGGCTTACTAAAATTAACAAACTTCAGCAAGAGGCTCACACCATAGAACTGTCCAGATTTCAGCTTTCTGGGAAGAAAAAATCACTGCTTTCTTGTTTGAAATATATATTCAACTGAGAAACACAGAAGGAACTTCATCCTCTGTAACAGTCTTTTTGAAATGCATGCACTTAACATAATTACATAGAAATAGCCACAGATAAAACCAGAATAGTAATTAAGACAAAGTATTGTTCAGCATGTCACGTATTCTGCAATATTTTTCCGGTATCTTAGGTGTGATTATTACAATTCAAGTTTAATTTTGCTATGTATTTTTCAGTAAATCATGTCACACCTAGAGAAAAAAAAAATCTCCCTCTCTCCTTTAATCTAAAAAGGGAAACCATTACTTCATTCTCTCTTGTTAAGAATCAGCTTATGGGTCATGGGTTCTGAATCCTGAAAAGAGTTAAAGAAATGTTTCATTTTCTCCCTGTGATTATTTTGGAAGACAATGGTATTTCTCTGGAATTAGTACTATTATGTGATTGGCTGGATAGTTTCTAATTCCTTACCAGAGGGGAAAAAAAACTTTACTGCAGAGACCTGTCCAGGCAAAAACATTCTGTATGCTGAAAATACTTCAGAACAAGGCAGCACCAGTTAAAAGCCCTGAACATGGATGTACAGCATGGATGTAAGACAACTGAAACTGAGAAGTGTGCGAAAAACTAATTACTACTGAGATCAGTGGTTGCTGCCTGCCTTTCCTTGCCCAAACCAATCCTTCCCAGATTTTTTTCTTTTGTTAGCAACCTATCAACACACATGGAGCTACAACACTCCTGATCAACATGGCTCAAATGACTCCTACCTTGGACCAGCTCAGCCAAATGAGTGCAGTTTACAAGTGCAAAAGTTGTTTCACACACATATCCAGTGCAACTTCATCGTCACAGAAAATGCGTGTTTATCTAGCAAGAACTTAGCACCTGCTGGTGGCAATTATTAATATATTCTCTCACTAGAATTTTTTAGAAATAGGTTTAGAACCTCTGACATGTTTTGTTGGTAATCATATTTAGTATTTCAAGCCAGAATCGAAGAGAACACACACGTTATTGCAACTCCAGGCTAAAATAACCTTTTGGCATTAGTCCCATTTAAGTAGCATAAAAAAGTTTATTTACATATTTTCTAACTATGGAAAACACTATTTTAGTCCATAGTCAATACACCTTTTGAAGAAAACTCTTAATTGTGGCCAAAACCAAACCAAATCAAAACCTTTACCTGAAGAGAGATAAAATTATTCTTTTTTTTGCCCCATCAGCTACAAAAATCTCCTTCAACATACGCATTTGTAGTAACCATTTTACCTGATCTGATCTTTTTGTCAGATGTTTCATCCAGGGCTGACAATGCAGTAGAGATGCTCTTTTGAAGATCATGGTTACCACCCACAGAATCATCTTCATCAGAAGAAAATGAAGGCAACGTTTCTAAATTTTTCTTAAGTTCCTCATCGGCTTTTTTGGTTGGACTTTCTCCACTGACCTCAGCAGCCACAGGTGGTGCTGCTGCTGGCTGAGGCTTTGCAGAGGGCTGCAAGCAAGGGGCACGAACTATTTGTGTGACTGGTCTCCTAGTCCTGTTTGGCATTCGTACAGCTGGAGTGGAAAACTGTTGCCTAGGCCCAGACTTTAGAAAGTCTAAAAAAGATGCAATAAATCCTGTTCTGACTTCAGGCTGTTTTTCTTCAACTTCTTTAATTTTTTGTCTCATTCTTTCCTGATGTTGGTAAGTATCATAACAACCTTCAGAAACAGGAGAAGAGTATGTGAAACATGAATCATTTCCTCTTGAATTTTGACGTTTACACTGTCCACTTCTTTTTACCTGTTTCTGAGTTGCACTGTCATCTTCTGCAGCATTTTTGTTTTGGCTTTTTCCTTTGCTTTTTTTCTTCTGAAGGTTCCCTTGGGTTAAATCTTGGCACTCTTCTTCAGTTCTATTAATGGCTCCATCTGCACTGTGGGACACAGACAGAGGCTGCAATGGAACCTTTGACTGGTTACCTGCTACTGTACCATCATCACCACCCATATTAAAATCATTCTCTGAAGCAGCACTTTCCTCACTTAGGCTCCTACCACTTGAAACAAACTCTGTCTCCCTTGCATTCAGTGTACCATCAACAGAAGCATCATTATCTTCTTCAGATTCATGACTGATGCTAGATTGTTTCTTCACGTGAACAACCTCTTGCTCTTCTTGACCAGGACCAAGGGTGGGAGAGGTCATTCTTAATGGTACACTCTGATCAGAAGTTTCAAGGTGCTGCTGATCCATGTTCACAGTTTTTGTCTGTATTGTTGACACTGGGGTAAGATTTAGACTAATTTGGCCTCCATTCAGAGAAATATTATTTCTGCTAGCTGGCTTTCCAACGACAGTAGGTGAGGCACTGAAAACAGAAGACACGTGTCTGGAATCCAATGATCGGAACTGCGTTTTAGACTCCTCACTGTTTTCAACAGTTTGGATTTCCTCTTCATTAGAAGCTGATTTGGCAAAGTCGGATGGTGTCACTCCACAGGCTGCTGCTGTTGCTGCTAAGATGTCATCCACATTGGATAATATATTTCTCTCATCACTGAGAAGTATAGATTCTGGGAAGCATATTGAACTAAGAGAAACAAATTGATTTTTTGCATCATGTTGATTTGTTTGAGTAAAATGATCTTTTGCTGTCAAATGCTGTTGTAGTGGTTTTGAAGACTCAGAAATGTCCATTTTCATTACTTCTGAATTCTGACTATGAAGCTGTTGCTGAGAATGACCCCCATTACTTTGAACAATGTGACCATCCATCTGAAGAAAGGGATGTGTCACCTGCTGAGGACTCTGTATTCTTTGCACTTGCGGCGATGCCTTTGCTTGCCCTAAACCTGACTGCAGGATTGACTGGTGAAGAATCTGCAAGTCACAGGTTGACTCCAGCAGTACCTGTGCACTGGGCAAACACAGCTGATGACCATGTCTTAAAGCATGAGGCTGAACCTGCAGTGGCGTGCTAATGACTTGGCCCTGCTGTTCTTGAGCTTTACTTTCATGTACCTTATGCATGAGAGAATGCTGTTGGTCTAGCTCCTTAGCACTCACAGTTCCCTGTGTTGTTCGCATTAAATTAGCTGTCTTTTTGATATCATGGCTTAGGCTGCTGATATGGCCAATGTGCTGGGAAAGCTGTTCCACAGCAGTGCCCATTCTTTCATCTTTTTTTGTTCCTTGAAGAGTAAGTCCAACAACTTGATCTTCCAGACGAGAGTTGCTTCTGATTACGCTTTGAGAGTATCTGTCATTTGCTTTTGAGACCCTATAGGATGCATCCTGAGCGTTGATCTCCTCCTCTGTTAGGCTTTGAGTGGAAGATTCAAGAGTAGCTTGCTGTTGCAATGCCTGCATGTCCTGCATTGATAATTCCTCCTCCTGCTTCGATGAGGCATACAAGTTAGAGTCAGACTTCCTTTTAACATAGGACTTTGTTTCTGAGGAAGGTCTGCTGTTCTGCAGCGTCTGGGAGTGAGCTGGGGGTGCAAAAGGAGACTGGACAGATGGCAAAAACTTTTGAGACTGCGGAGAGGAGGATTCTTGTGACTGGGAGTTCTGAGAAGAGTGTAACGAAATATAGCTTTGATTAGGACTCGACGCTGGAAGAGTTTGTACCCGAGGAGAGGCATTAAAGGAAAGAGAAGGCGAAGTTAATGCTAAAGACTGCCCTGAAGAATAGCTTTCTGAAGGACTAACTGCTGCTAAAACTTGTGATTGAGATGAAAAATTAACTTGGGACTGGGTAACTGGAGATAAACCCTGAGAGTGACTAGAAGAGTAGTTCTGAGCTTGGCTGACTGAAGAAAGTTCCCTCATTTGCCCAGAGTAGTTCTCACTTGGAACTGAGGTCAATACCTGTTCCTCTGAGGAATAATTTAGAGTCTGACTGTCAGAAGTAATAGCTTGTGGTTGCCCAGAAAAAGTCAATGTTTTATACAGTGAGGGCAGCTTCTCAACCTTGCTGGATGAGAAATCCTGTGAGTGGCTGACAGGTGGCACATTCTGAGCCTGGCATGAAACGTAATTTTGGGACTGACTGACTGACAAGAGGCTGGGGAGCTGTGCTGTTGAATAGATCTGTGCTTGGCCTGTAATGACAGAACTCTGGTTTTGTGCAGTTTTGGCATAGCTTTGTGTCTGCACAGTGGGAGCTACACTCTGAGGTTTGGGGGTCTTTGTTGACCTCGGAGGCTGCTTCATGGAACAGTTTTTCACTTTTGCTGTGGAAGCAGACGGAAAACCGGGTGACGGAATTGCAGATGTGTATGACTGAGCAAGTTCCACTGTGACTTGAGAACTCTTCTGCTGTGGTCCTCCATTGCTCACCTGAGTAACATCTCCAACTGGACTGCAGGATAATGCTGAGTGCCTAGATGTATCCTGAAAGTTCACTCCACTTGTACTTGTTAAATAGCTGTGTAAGGAATGCTGTGAAACAGTCAGCTGAGGCTGGACAGACTGAGTACTTGAAGGCCGCTGGTGGTGTTTAATAACACTACATTCTCGCTGAAGTGCTCTATCCATGGAAGCAGTGGAACCAGTGAAGACTGACGTGCTGTAGGCCTGAGACACCTGCTGAGCTCCTCCAAGGGTCGAAGGCAACAAACTGAACTGAGGCTGCAAAAGGTGGGGTGCAGATTCTTGAGCAGAACGATATGTTGATGACTGGGGGGGTACGCTGGTACTCAGAACCGAGCTGCCCAGGCGCTCAAATGTCAAAGCGGTCGGAACGGTGCCTTGCGATGTTTTGATCTGTAGTAAAGGATCGTGGGTAGTTAAGAGACCGTTCGATGTAGCACTGAAAGTAGCATCCTGAAGAGTAAGAGAAGGGGTAGTAGCGAAGTTTCTGCTGCTGAAGGTGTTGGGATGCTGATATGCTGATAAAGCAGAGGTTGGTGGAAATGTTCCAGAGGCTGGCAAAGCTCCAGTAACAAACAGTTCTGCGGCTGTCGAGGAATGCATACCTGGAAAAAACAAAAACAAAACAAGAAGGAAAAAGGAGATTTACAAGTTACAACACTGCTTTTCTCTAGGTCATTTAACTGCAAGCTCTTACAGCATTTACAAATATAATGTTCTGTCCTTCAAAAAAACCCAAACATACATAGGGAGGCACTTACTCTGGGTAATTTTCAAAATGGAAATGTAGGGTTTCTTTAGAATGCCAAACTCTATACCTGCAGTGAATTGCTGAGGGAAAACCTCCTATCCTTAAGATGCAAATTGTTGATAAAAGATTTGTACAAGATTCATTCTGCTTTGAAATTGAAGGCTCTTTATTAGTTTTTATTTCAGTTTAAAAAGAACATCATAGTAAACTGATCAAAAACCCTGGCCACCTTTAATAAACAGTAAAAAGGCAAAACTACACCTCAGCAGTTGTAATACATACACCGTTTAAGAAGCAATCCCATCTCCTGGAGTTACCCTCACCAATAATTTTATAACTCACTTTATGGAAAACATTTCAGAGCATGCAGTGAAATAGCTAATGGTCTATACACTCTGCAATTCATTTTCCTAAAGGAGGGGTTTGACTTTCAGTACAAGCAATAAATATAATTTGTATGCTTTCTGAAGTGAGAGTCCCAAATATCCACAGACAGCAATTATCTGCATGGTGCAGTAGCAACTATCGAACTGAAAAGCATATTTCTTATTTGCATCCAGCCATTGGTATGGCCATCCTGGCTTAAACAAGATTTCTCAACGGAATACACTATTCCAGCTGAAATAGGAGTACAAAATTCCCTTGCAAGCTTTGAGGCTTAGAGCAGTGACCCATATCGTTCACCCTGTAACCCTGTAATCATTCACCCTGCTTTTCACCCTGTAACTTGCAGACATTGGTGAAGTTTGTGTACTGTTTCCAAAGCCTACCAAGAAAATCAAAGAAGGCAAGTTTATTCCCAGAGAAGCTTAAAATTCTTGTAAAGGAATCAGTTTCCTCTGGGAAATTTACCAGAGTATGCAAATCAGAAAAAATTAAAATCAGTGGAATGATTTGACCTTTTTTGGTTCTTCTGGTACACTTAGAACAGTTTTTAGCTTAGTATCATTTAAGAATAAATAAAAACTCTCAAAAAATAAAGCTTGTTTTGAAACAAATACTTCTGTTTAAAAAAAATTCATTTTACAATACAGTAAGTCTTCTTAAGCTGATTGCAACTTAATCATACAATTGCTTTTGAAGTTTCAGGTGAAGCTGAGAAATAAATTCTTTGTTTCTCCCTTTCAGTCCAAGACAAATTGATATGAAGAGATGTGATAGTGAAGGAATGCCAAGGTATTTTTCCTTGGTCAACAATAAGGTCTTTCTGAGTGAGAAAGCATAACCAGTGTTTTAATGCACTTTTTTGCCCCTATTCTAAAAAACTGCAACATCATGTACAACTGGATTCTCTTTTACTGATCCCTACTGCTAACACAAAGGAAGGGCCATCCAGAAACATAAAAGAAAGGGAAGAATTTAAACCTGTTTTAACTGCAGATGTTCATTTCTCATCTAACCTGTATTTTACCTTTCTCTTCCATAAATCAAAACCCTTCCAAATACACCCATAATTTCTTAAACCAGACAACAGCCAGTCACAGGAGCACTACTATGGCAAAATTGCTCCTTTTTGTTCAGGAGCAGACAAAAGGTATGGCAAAGGTACTAAGTTGCATGCACAGACACACCCTCACTACCCTGAGAAATCAGAACACTACCCACACATCAAAGGAACACTTGGAAGAACAAATATAACAAACACAATGTTCTTCTTTTTTCCCCCAAAATCAGCAGTTGTGGGCTTTGGAGAAAACCTCAATGTAAGAAACCCTTCTAAAAAAAGGTCACCTTGTAGAGTGAAAAGCTCTTGCTTTCCCTCATCAAAGAGGTTTGTAGAAGACAAAGCTCTCAAAAGACACTTGGGAGGATCGAGGGCTACAGAAAAGCAGCAAAAGTATTAAAGGACAACAGAAAGCTCAGAGAACTGGCAATATTGAAAAATGGGCTTACTGATGAGTTCTTAGTAATGAGTACTGAGAAGTCTCCCAGTCAGTGGCACCAACATCAACCCGACCCACAGCATGTCTCCCCATTCTTCACAATTCACTGTTAGGCAGGCTGCAATGGAGAAAATGCTAGGACGAAGAGAAAAAAAGATTTCTTCCCAGCTGACATTCTGATGTGAGGATGGGTCACCATAACTCTAAACTCCTAACTGATTTATATTAAGATTGTTTGTCAGATTACCAGTGTGCATCTTCATCTGTGCTCCCACATACCTGCTTTTGTCAATGGTGAGTTAAAAGCCACTGTCTCTATTCTCAACTTTTTGAGTAGCTCTTCACAGAATGCAGCTGCACATTACCCTTAACAGAACGAGTGCAAACTGTCAACAAAAGGACTGCTCCACTCCTGCTACCTTGTGCCTCCTCCCCAAATCAGAACAGCAATCATACAGCTGCACTGAGACACAGATCAGCCTGCTGACACAGAGGAAAACCATCCCACCAAAGGAAAAAAGCCACTCAAACATTTTCTGCCAGATCAGTGAATAGATCCAATTCACAGCACAGCTGCACAATCACTCCATAAGATTAACCAGAACTTGAAGCTACCCACAGATGCAGTAGCAACACTTATCTTGGTGTGACTCTCTACAGCGAGCTCAAAATCTGCAGTTTCCTGCTCTGCACAGAAGGCTTGACAGATAGGGGAGGTTTGTGGAAGGCAGTCAGTCTGCCAAAGGAGATGGCACATTTGTTTAGTTGTAAATTAGATCCCTTATTTCTATGTGACATGCACCTCAGACCTTCTTTTTGAGAACACCTTGCTCATTACTTCTGTGTACAAAGGGGCCAAAGCTACCCATAGACTTTAGAACTAATATCACAGAAGAACTATCATAGGGAACAGAGTTTGAGAGTGAAACATTTGATAGGAGGTACAGGTAGTGTGCCTGAAAATGCTTATAGTGATAGTGAGACTAATTCCAAACAAAGCTGGGAAAATAAATTATTCGCCAGACAAATAACACCCTATGCATCTAAATTCCTTCTAAACAACCAGAACTTCTGCTCATATAAATCTTATGCTAACATAATTTCATTGATTTTGATATTTTTAAATATTGAGATGTAAAAGAGGTAGAAAACATGCAGCCTTTTCAGTTAGTCAGAATATTTTTGTTTCAAATCCTCCCAAACATTCAATATAACAATGACAAAATTTTATTTCATGAGAAAATTTTCACCTGTCTGCCAGGAAGGAGCCCTGAATTGTGGTAAAAGGGTAGATCCTGAAGAGACTGCCTGAGCAGTACGAGACTCAATAGCAGAGAGAAAATTCATAACTGAAGAAGTTTCCTTAGTGTTACCTCCAGCACTGTGCATACTGGTATCAAATATTCCTGAAAGACCTAGATGATAGTGGAGGGAAATGAAACAAAACAGATAATTCAGATGAACTTCAAAGAAGCAAAATCAAATAACCAAGATATATGTTCATAAGTCACTAAAAAAAAACCCACCTTATGAAACATTAGCAATGTAAAGTACATTGATTTTTCTCTGTTTAACTGTTATGCAGTGTTACAACTGTAAATTGGAACTTCAGTGTACATTTTAAAACCTATTATTAAATGTATGTCAAATATAATGCTTATAACAGTATTTAGGTACACCAGTAAAATGCTTCCCTTATCCCACTGTTCTATTTTCACCTGGTTAAACATTCAGAATTCTTCCTGAATCATGCTCAACTTAACTATATCCAGTTTCTCCCTTTTAGGCAGCTTATGGAAGTTTGGACACATCTACAGGACTGGCACATGAAAAGGGGTTTTGGGTGCATTCCCTGTTTCAACAAACACCTTTATGTGTTTCCCATTGCTCAGACCTTTCAATAGCAAGGGGCTCAATGGGAAGCACTGGTGAGATGCAGAGTTGTGAGTAACTGAGATTATGTTAAGACTGCAATAATTTTGACCCTCCATCATCCCAATCAAGGGCCTGGCCAGGAGACTATAGAGTCCAGTCAGCTCATGAGCTCAAACACCTTTCTTTGGAAACTGGGTTGCAAAGTGAGCATGAAGAGGTCAAGCCCCATCTTCCGGGGGGGATCCAGAGACAGGATATCATCAGGATCAAAGAGAGACCCCAATGCACCTGTAACACAGCCTAAGCCCTGCTACATTTTAAATGAATTTTAACTTTTCCTCGGCAGGGTCTCAGTGTGCACATGGAAGTACCAGCAGCAGCGTGCTCCAGCTCACATCAGTTTTGCTGTTTGCTTTAGTCTGGGGGAGCTGGCAGCATTTCTGCTGGCCTGGAGGTGCACAATGTTTGGCCCATGCATAGGCCAAATCCTGAAAAGCTGTATTTTAAAGAATAAGTGCAACTTTTTAAAAAAAAAAGATACCAAGCACAACCTACCATTATATTTTCCTTTCTACTTACAACATTCTGGTAAAAGCTAACAGCTGTTAACTTTCTGCTACACACTCAGCTGTTCTAATACCAGTTGCCACCAATTATATGACAAACTCCATTTGATGACAAAATTCATTAACTTTAACCTAAATTAAATAACAGTAGATTTGTTTTTTCTTTTTCCTCTGTGGCTATTTAAGCAGTATTCTCATGATACAGACAGTTACCAGCAGGATGTTGCGTAGTTGAGTATCCAGGAAGCTGATGAGAGGCTGTGTATGTCTGTCTGTGAAGGTCTGTTTCTGAATGTGATGAATGTCCTCCTCCATAGCTTAAGCTAAGGAAGAAATTAAACGTTATTAACAAAATGTACAGCTATAGAAACAAAGAATAATTATGAAATTTCAACCACAAGACAAAAAGATACAGAAACACACAAAAACAAAAGCCCAAGATCAGACAGATCTAGTTCTGCTAGGATATCACAAAAAATGTTAAGCAGATAAAAAAAGCACTATTGAAACCTAAAAAGCCAAAGGGTTTGGGGTGGGGGAAAACCTTACAAAAATCAAAGCTGAACACAGAAAAGTTTATAAAGGACGAGGTCAGAAAGACAGAGTTCAACTGTAAGAAACACTCACTAGAACTTTTTGTAATGATTTACTGATATAAAGTCTGCAAAGCAAATAACTATGAATACATGCCCACTTTAACACTTCCATTTTTAATTCCATTAAAACTTCCAGGACCTCATTTAATTAAAAGGCTGAAATTACTAGGAAGCTGTCGGAGCAATAGTTTTTAAAAAGACTTTGGTAGTTTCAGTACAACTTAATAAAATTGTCAGTGAAAGCACTACCAATCCATCTTCAGACCTCCTAGCATTAAATGCAAGTTAATGATTCACAGCTTTTATTTAACATTTTTAAGTGAGTCACCTAAATGAACATGATGTTTCAATCAGGCTTAATGGAAGCAAACCAAAAATATACATTGTCTGGGTCCGTGCAAAACCAATAATGCAGAAAAGACATAAATGCAATCTAAACATCAAGCAACCTTAGGAACTTGCCAAAAGCCCTAATTATTTCCAGTTTAAAAAGCAGAAAACAGAGGGGGAAGAAAAACAAAATCCCCGAACTTTCAAGCTTCCCCAGACTCGGCTCTTAATAGCACCTGTCAAATGGAAAAAAAAATGAAGGCCAGCGTGACCAAGTAACCATTTGCCTTCTTCTTTTCTTGCCTTTTGGACACTAAGTTTATAGGTAGCTGCTACTTACTCCAGTGCACACGTGAGACTGCTTTAATTTCAAAATCCAAGTGTAAACAAATGCCAAAACAACCCAAACAACAAAACCCACAGCCCTCCCTGCTGCCTGCTCTAAGGGAGACTTCCCTTATCTTTCATCCCCAGGGATGAAGGGCAGTCACTGCATAAGGAAAAATTGAACTCTCCATGCCAGCAATCATGACATCATGGGAAACTTTTATAGAAGACACCAAATAATATAAAAACTGGCAACATCGCTGGGTTTGCTTCATTTTCATTAATACGATGAGAGGAGCCAGACGAGCCTCTTAGAGCATTGTGACCCGCACAGATCATGAACCAGCAAGAGCCTGTCTGTGCAGGACTCTCCTGCCTGAGATGGACTAGCAGGGGATGTATTTTCCACTTCAGCAATGCTCTATAGCCAGCACGCCAGGCTACAGCACAAGCCTAAAGAATGAACCAAAATCCTTTGAAAAAACAAAGAACCTCAGCTACTGCTTTTCTCAGTTGTGCTCATTGTCTAGCACTTTAACACCTTCCACAGCAATAATTGTAATTTAGAGAATTGCCAAACCTAAATTCAGAGTCAGCAGATCCCTGTGCTTATGCTGTAGAGGACAGATCTTCGTGCAGTTCAACACTATGCATCAGCAACTGATTTCTATTATATGCTGACTGAAATCTAACTATTTGCATCACTGCTATGGACAACTGGCAGACATGATTGCATAATTAGGTTATTTTTTTATTTACAGCATAAAACACTTTCTATTACTTCCAGACAAAAAAAAAAAAAATTGCAACAGTGTTCTGCACATAAAACATTATGCAAGTAATAAAGCCAATTGAAGTGCAAGTATTTTCACCAAAAAAAATTTAAAGTTAAGGTGGTTTGGGGTTTTTGAACAAACTTGCATAGCTGGGGAAAAAAAATCCCAAACATAGAACTTCAGAGACATGAAGCTTTCTCCACATCTTTTTAACAAATAAAAAAGCACTACATGAGAAAACAAGTTTCTAAACTGAAGCATGGCAGCCCATGCATTGTTGGCAAGAATTATCTGCACTCACAAAAATGCTGAGCTTGTGATAAATTTCCTGCAACAGCAATAGGTTGTATTTAGGTTTTCTTGCAAGTTTACTTAAAGCTTTTACTTATATAAAAGTATGTGGTGCTGACTTCTCTTTTATACACTTTTTAAAGGCAAACTCTAAAGTCATACAGCAGCACAGCTTCCTTTTCCCATTCTCTATTTTCAGGCTGAGAGGCACTCTGGTGGTGTTCCAGGCAACTGGGGCTACACTTGGCAGCAAAAACTCTTCCAGATGAGGCAAGACCCCCAAATCCAGTACAGTATATCAAGCAATATCACCTCATTCCTCCTCTTTAACTGTAAAAGCAAAAGGTCATCAGCAAAAAGTGGATGAACTTTAATTAACCACCTGAAGATTCTGGAAGTTTGTTAGTTTGTTGGGAGGGGGTTTTTTGTTTGTTTGGGTTTTTTATTAGTTTATTTTAAATTTCTATTTGATCTGGTTGTTTGGTGAAGATTGTGATTTAATTTCTCCCCTCTTCACTCTTCTACAATAAACACCTTTTTTTGTAAAGGGCAGGTACAGTACATACAAGTACTGCTAGACAGCCTAACACACAACCTGCAGACCAGAGGCAGAATGCTCTGGATAATAAAATTAACTTGTAATACAAACTTGGACAAAGACTTTGTAACAAGGAGGATAGAAACAGCAGTGGGATACAAAATAACCTCTAGACTTCAGCACTCAGAAACATTGTTAATTACTAGAACCTCAAAATTCTAGCAAAGATGGGCATCTTAGAACACTCTATGATCGTGCTTTTTTTTTTAATACAAACTCCCAGCTCATAGTTAATGCAACCGCAACCTCAAAAATGAATCTGTCTTTCAATAAAAAACATTGTATTTATTTGAACAGTTAATTGTTTATTGTATAATTACTGCTTGCTGGAATGTAGATTCTTATCTCAAAAAGCCTTGCATATATGCCTTCAGTTTACATAAGCTTATCCTAAACAAGCACAGCAATCTGAGAGATTACTGCCTTAAGGTTTCTTTTTAAAAAATTTAGCTTTTAAACAGATGAATTTACACAGCATGTAATTTGCATATCAAAAATACATCCAGCACGGCAAATACCCTTGTGGCTACCAAGCTCTGTGTGCTCTTGTTTGGAAGTTTGTTACAATTGTGCAAGTTCTTACTTGTACTGAAATGTCAGAGAAGTTACTGAAGAAGCATTCACATTACTCGGTACTTTGTTATGCACTGTTTCAAAAGCACTTGGCCCTTATCACTGATTATCACAGTGATTTCCCACTTCCACTGTCACAGTGAACTGCACAATGGAGTGATTACTGCTAGGAAATAATTTGACACACAAATCTGGAAAACAGTTCCCCCTGAAGTATTTTTCATTGAAAAGATACATTCAATTTTACAGTAATATTTAAGAGACATTCTGTAAAGAGTTGTCATTATTTGTCATTGCTGTAATAATGCAATCAAAAATTGCATATGACAAAGTGAAATGACTTAAGTATTCGTCTGATTTTTTTCAGCTACATCAGCTGGGCTAATAGAAGATTTTTACTTCTCCAGTAAAATTTCTTGAAGAAAATTGTACGGTCATTGCACTTCATTGTTACTAAAATACATCAACCTTGATTTACAACTCCTTTTTGTTCGCCCAGGTTAAGTCTGTCAGGAATTGACCCTTCACGTATCTGCTTGCATTGCTATTCTCATGATCATTTATTTTCAAAGCATTCTTCAATCCAGTAGTTTCATACAAATTCAGGTCTCCATCTGCAAAAGGTTATCGAGTCCCACTGCACTCACCACCCTCCTCACTTGCCAAGACAATTATCAGGTTTATGCTTCACACAAGCGAGGGATGCATTTCCCAACTTCAAACTCAGATGGAAGTATCATTTTTACAAGGAAGCAAAATTTAGCTGCAATAAACACTGGACATACAAGTAAGTATTTTTATTTCTATTACTTTCTTCAAATAACCTTGCTCTCCAAGGCATCCATACAGAATAAAACAAAGAAACGGAAAACAAGCACTTTACATAAGTATCTTTGTCCCCTTTCCATGTAATATACTCTTTCTACTAAGTATTAAGTCAATTTTTTCATCTTTCTACTTTATTTTCTAGGTAAATCTTCATTACAGCCTAGCGATTTTTAAGGTTTTTGATTGATTGATTGATTATTTTGCATTTGGTGTTTTCTGGGGGGCTGTTTGGGTTATGTCTCTTCTAGTAACAGCAATCATTCAAGTACTAGAGAAACTCACAATGCTTACATGGAAAGCAGACCAGAACTCTTCAGGAGCAAAGGATACTTGTGGGTGCAATTCCCTGTTCTTAGGCACTTGTAACTCCTGCCTCTCATATAAAGGAAAATTGCTACACATTAAATCACAGAGTACTTTCAAAGCACTCAAAAGGTGCGGGCTGTGCTCCAAGTGAAACTGGACACCTACAAGACAAGTGGGTGCACAGGAAACTCCTGGCTCCAGGAGATCCCAGAGGGGCTCCCACCACCCTGGGAAGGGAACTCGGTGCCCCAGCACGGGGGTCCTGCACAGGCTGACAAGTCTGAGACCAAAACAACCAAGCCCAAACAACAAAAGCCAACAACCCAGCATGCACACAAGGCATCAGATTTGAGGCAGACCAGGAAATTTGATCTCATTTTTGTCTGCCCATTCTGCCTTACTGAAAACAAGAGCTCCTGTGAGGAGATGACTCGGTACAGCCTCCTTCTAATTAAATCACCACAAAGGAGATTAAAAAGAACAGTGATAGCCTCGTACTGGCAAGAAAATACCTTTATACTCACACTTTGCATTTTATCTTACTTGAGATATATGTGAAATAGGGGAAATATCACTCAAGTTTCCCTCTCTATCCCAAAGCTCAGACACTTGGCAAAGGAGTCTCTCTCCAACCATCTACTCAGCTGTGCTATAGCAAATTCCACTCAGAGACAGAAAGCAAAGCCATAAAATCAACAAATACACTTCTAAATATTAAAAATGTCACCAAAAATATAAGATATAGAAACTGACACGCAGCTTACATCTCTTTTTGTCCACTGCATTTGATTTTAGACATGTAAAATGCAGTTCCAGGTTGTATTACCTGCTGGCAAGTACATAGTTAGGATTGCTCTAATATTAGATACAACTTTTATTACTTTCTTTAAATACTTATCTTTGTTATTTTGCCTTTACTCAAACATCTCGTGGAGAAAGAATGGAAGAGTATTACTTGAAAACATTACTTGAATTTAATACAGATGAAATGGAGGGTAAATGGCCCTTCAGCTGCCCATTTTAACAGCAAGAGTTCCCTGTTTGCTACAGTCTAACTAGAATGTAATTTAGCATTCAGGGGTTATCAGCAGCTCAGAATAAAATAAAAATTTAAAAGCAATGTTACAGGTAGACGACTTCAATCCAGAAATGGGTTTAACCTTTTGTTTTAAAACAGCCATCACCCTAAGAAGCAGAGGAGGGAGTCACTCAGGAAGAAAGTTGCTACTTAAATGAGCTCAATACCATTAGTAACACCAACTCACTCCTGTCCAATACACTTCTGGAAGTTTAAAAGCACAGAAAGCCCTTAAAGACAACAGAAAACAGAAACAGATAATGTTTCAGAAATTAATTCCAATGGAAAACAAATGCCTTCTCCGCCCAGAAACTCATTTCAGTGCAAAATATTTTTAAAATGTATACAAGATGTGATTTTTCACTTCTATTTCCCAGCCACAGACATACTGGGAGGAGGGGGAAGACAGTGAAAGCACAAATTTGGGTTGAAGCCTGAAGATGTTGGCAGGTTCAAGAAAAATAGGAAACCAGCCTACTCCCTGCATCTAATTCCCTTGATCCTCTCATTAGATTATACAAGACAAGACAAACCTTAACATTATATTTGCACGAAGAGAAAGAATATTTAACAATCCAGTAGAGCTGCAGTGTCCATGTGTCCTGGGGTGACTCTATGATGCTGAATTGTATCCCCATTCATCTGTTTAGCCTAGAAATAAGTTTTGTGCCTTTAAACCTAGACCAAATAGCAAAGAGGGGGAGAAGGAAAAGGGATGGAATTTTTTTCTGGCTGTATTTAAAAACACAGAGATCATCTGCACACAGATACGTTTGCCCCAGGCTACAAGTACAAAAGAAAAAAAAAATTGCTACTTAAAAAATAAAGTCCACCGCTGAAAAATCAAAAGAAAATCATCTCTAAAACTACTGCCTCAAGGTACATAATGCATTCTTTTAAGAACAGCATACATATTTAGCATTTGCCTGCCAGTTCTTTTACTATAGCAAGAAAAAAAATAGATGTCAATATTTTTAAGTATTATTACCATTATTCTTCAAGACAGCTGACTTTTGGAAAGATGGAAAATACAGAATCAGACTCCAGTACTGAGGCAAGTCAGTAAACTACAGACATTTTACTGACAAGCTCCACTGTTTGTTGGTTACGGCACATTCTCCCTTTTAATGCAGTTACACACTACATATCCAGTGTAGAATATATCCCATCCTAACACACCAAAGGCAATCGCCCTCCACTCTTTCATTAAAAATAAAGCTATAATGTTAATTTCCCCCTTCAATTCAAAGGCAGAGTCACCAAGAGCATGGCTGAGACTGCCACAATGTGGGCCAAGGATTGCCCGGAGGTACTTGTGAGAGGAAACACTCATTACTTCCTCGCTTTCTAGGAGCAGAGATAAGCAGCTTCTAAGAAATAGATTTTGAGGTAGAAAATTACATGCAGCGAGCTGCCTCAGCAAGCAAAAGTTCATGCTGTTCCTATGATTCTTCACCTGAAGATACATCACATCTTAAGGGAATAAAGAGATTTTATGACACAAAAGGTCCATCTCCTTTTTATTCCCATGTTAATGTGTCTGAACTCCTTATGCTTGATCCTTTTAAAAATGAAAAATAGGAAAGCCAAAATAGTCTTACTGCGACTTCAATACCTGAGTGCAAGTGCTGGCTTGTCTGATTAAGTAACCTGTGGAGTCCTTAACAACAAAGACAACATAATTCTGTTTTGAAAAAATCAGTTAAACTCTGTCTTGAAAATACATATGTGAAAACTAATATTCAGATAAAAATAAGCTATTCATAAACTTCAGTTACAACTAAGGGACTGGACAAACTACTTTATGTCATCTTTTAATGCATGCAACCTAAATTAGCTTTCTTTATGAGGTTATTTATGTCTGAAATGCAGTACATTTAACAATTTTTTTTTAATTTATTTTTTTTTTAATGAGAACCAGTAAATTTGGAACCTCTTCTTTTGGCTTTGACAAAAAAAACTTTGTAACTTAAACAAAAGAGAAAGCTTTCAGCTTACAAAAAGAAACTAAAATTAAGCTAGTCTACTATGTCAGTCTAGAGAGCTCCTGATGCATGTTTTAAGATTTCAAGGTCTGGAAAGGAGCTTTCAGTGCTCTCCTGCTCTGAATATTCAAGACTAACTTTGATATCCTTATTAACACAGTATCATTTAAACAGACACTGTAATATATTCCTCCCAATTTGCATTATAATGCAGTGTCAGAAATAATTTTAAGACATTTGTTTGCCAAGCAATGTTTTGGGGATTCCTACATCTTCCCTGACAGCTTCTACCCTATGAGTGCTTGCAGAAACAGGAGTACTATTATGGTCTGTGTAGTTTCCACCACTGTAAGATCTGCAATCTTATTTTATTGCCTTTTGAGACATTGGATTATTTTGTCACTACATTTATTTATCTTCTTATCTTCCCTCTATGAAAGAACTTTTGCTTTACACAGCATAAGGAGAATAGCTGTGATTTTTTAAATTATAAATACTTCTCTCCTAGAGTTTTACTTACAATTTCAAAAGATTTTTGCAACAGATAGTAATGGAAAACTAACGCTTTTCTCTGGTATGTGATGCTATTCTGTTGTCAAAAGTGTACTTGGGGCATATTCAAAACTCTTCTCAAGATCATTCCAGTATTACTGGTTGAACACACAGCATAATCCTCTATTACAGCTGAGATATACACAAAAATATTCCATTATTTTTAATAACAAAATTTTATTTCAAAATATAAAAATCATCAGAGCGTTATCTCAAGATGTGGGTTAGCCACATCAGAGCCTTAATAAAATTACAATTCATTTTACCTGCTGAAATGCTTTTCAACCCTCATCCTCCCACAGTTATTACAGCACTGTATTTTGTGGCAAGCTTGAGCCTTACCTTTAGGGTACTACAGGAATACTTGATGTCCCATTTCTTAATAAGCCCTTTATTTTCCATTTATACAGAAAGGGTGATGCTGAAGCTGAGGTTTTCATCACAGAAAGAGGTAAGAAGTGCAAATACATGTGTGCTGTACACCGACAGAGCCATCTTATGCTGTCAGTGAGCTTCTTTCATTACCAAACCTTGAAGCCCTTTCCAGTTCCATAACCCATGAAATACCTCGTGCTTCAGCCTAGGGAAACCCAGGCACAAGTAATAACCCACTCCGATTTGCAGCCCTCACCACCGCTCAGTACTCAGCATGTACAGCCTTACCACCTCCAGCGCTCAGTACTGAAATAAGGCAGTTTCTCAAGGTTCTGTGAAGTTAAAATGCACCCCTGTGAAGAGCAGTGGTCTCATAGCCCACAGCCACTAGCATAGAATAGGGCATCTACTCAGGGACCACATCTGAGACCACACATCCTGCCACCCTACAGCCAGAAGTTCAGGGCCATTAAATGGGCTCTAAGCTGCCCAGCATGTCCACATGTCCTGCACAGTGCTTTCGACATCCCACAACACACTACAAGGGCTAAGCACCTCATGTGAGCTCCCTTAGATTCTAAACAAGAGGTATCCCTATGACTAACATCATCCCAATTTAGGAGGTGTGCCCAGGAAAGACCTAACAAATTAACAACACAGTTCATCATAAAACACAGCAGCAAAGAGTCCTTTACATTAAAGGAAGCATCACAGGGTGTTATTAACCAAGTTTATAAGGAAAATTAGCATAGCTCTTGAATTTAGCTCTCATACCTCCTTCACAAGTGCTCTCCTCATCCTAAAACAGGTTTAAATTTACATATTTAACCTTGCAAAGGAGACCCTGGCTATCATTTCATTTGTCACAAGTCACTATTTAGCTGAAAATACCAGATGAACCTAGTTGCTTGTGAATGCTTCAACCAGAAAATGTGCATTGTTCAAAACTGTAGAAATACAGTTACAGCTACATGGCATTTACTTTGAGATAGGAAAAACTACACTATATTAAACAAATTCCTTGAATGTGCCCTGGATATTGATATGAGCTTTCATGATTATCATGTCTAAACAAAACCAAGTATTAATCCACATCAAAACAGCATACACACATGAACTAAAAAAATATCCTTTAATTGGTGGAAAAAAAACATATTCTCTTAAAAACAATAACAAAAGAGTTTTTTGAAGGGGAAAATATGAAAATCCCATCTCTCTCCAGTGGTGCTGACTACCAGCAAACTCCAGCTCACCAGTGCCAGCAGCTGAAGGTAGTTAACACATGGTTGTGTTCAGAGTACAGAGGAGTTGGCTTTCTACAATCACTCTTTGCACAGCAAATGAACAAATGTTCAGATTCAAGAAAAACTTATTAGAAATCCTGTTCTTGGCAGACTCGGCAGAACATAATGAAATCGGACGAACATCGGGATTGAAGGATTATTCGCTGTCTAGCACTGGAATTTTTGACACGAAGACGAGAGAAAGTAAACAGGATGTGGTGCGAAACACCAAGTTGCCATATTTCTGAGAGGGATTTCCTGGTCAGGAAAAAGGGCAGCGTGGAAGGTGCAGCATAGGCTGGTACACTCAGTGTGGCACACGCCACGCAGGCAGGTGACCCTTTGTCTGGCACGTTCTGGATGACCAAAAGCTCTCAGAACAACTTGCCAGATATCTGGAATGCTAGATGAAGGGCTGGAGTCCTCCAACTCTTCTCACACAACACCCAGGTGAAAAAGGAGGGATATCTCCAACGAAATCTATGTAGATGTATGACTGCCCCAAGTATAACTCCTACAGGTTTTTACGGAAGAAATGCTCCTTAGTATCCTGCTGTGTAAACACTATTACTCTAAGATAAGGGTGCCTAAGGGTGCCTTCTTCCTGCTGAGCATAATGGGTTGCACTTTTCCAAGTCCTAAGCAAGCAACACAGGTAGGCATGCAGAAGGAAGATGAAAAACAAGAAAAGCAATATGGGAAAGTAAAAGCTTGTCTAAACATATGTAAGTTCTTGCTGAATTGTTTTGGAAAAAGAAACTTTCAAGTGCACAGAAATCCAGGAATAAGAGCTCCTTGCCCCCTTCTGTAGCCCATCATCAGAGAGGTTCTGAGGAGGCGCTAATGAATCTAAGTGTCCACTTAGCCCCAGGCCTGTCCAGGGCAATGAAACAAAAGAAGCCATGACACAATAGCAAGCAGAAGTAAACCCAAAAGCTATGAAATCTGCCCAGTGAGATAAGTGAATCTAGTACTTAATAACCATACACTCTGTCCTCTCTGAAAGCATTTCTCTTTGCTTAAAAAGTCTAAGAATTTTCTTTTCTCTGCCAGTACAGTACATGGTACAGCAAGAAATGCTGTGCTGGAAAGGCTGAACTCTGCATGCTGCTCAAAGTTATTTTCGTCACAGTTAAGGCTGCTAAGGAAAGTCTGAAGTGAGACTATTAATGTACTGCCTTTTGACTGTTTTTTGTTCGGATTTGTCTTTTCTTTGTTTGTTGAATGTATGTAATAGGCACTTACCATGCAAAGTAACTTCTTGACATGCAAATTTGTGAAAGCTTTGACAAAATACAATAAAGATATCCATGCAAAATACACCCACTCTGTAAGAGCCCTAGTATTGCTTAGAATTAATATAGTTCAGGCATAGGTGCTTTTTTCCGGACAGGAGAAAAGATTTTTCTATAAACAGCCTCCTTCCTATGACAGCATTATGCCAGAACCAGCAGCAACTCCAAGAAAAAAATAAAAGGTGGGCAAAAGTACAGAAGAAACAAGGTGAAAAGGTTGCTCTCTGTTGGTATGAGGGAAACACACCTATGATTAAAGTTAACAGGATGAAAGGCAAAATACACACATGGGACTGAAACACTTTTTGCATAGGTGGTGGAATACAACCCCCTTTTCTTGCAGAACAATGTATTCTGTACCCTGTGTTGAAGATGTTGGCTCCATGGGAAAGGGCTCATGTCTGAAATATCATTGTAGGTGATCTCAAGAAGTGCTCCTGGCAGGGAAGCAGACAGCACAATTTGTGTGGGATGTTCATTGAAGACAGTGACATGGCAAGACTGAGCCCACCTAAACCCTGTCCAGAACCACTGGGAAGAACCCCTGCCAAGGCCACACAGCTCACTCCTTACAGCTCTGCTCCCTGCTCATCCCCAGGTGCCACCTCTGGGTCCCAGTCTAACAGCACAGGTACACCAGCACAGATATCCAGCTCAAGCCATTCACTATTTCGGCCAGGAGAGTTTTCTCATGGATTAACAAACGAGACCAGCTCCCTGTGCAGTTTCACAAACACCACAGCCAAGACAAGGGAAGAGGAAGGGAGCCCCTTCCAGCAGCAGTGAGCCTGAGCAGCCAGTTCAGCTCTCTCAGGTAACTGCACCCTCAGACTAAGTTTCAGCTCATTCCTTCTGCACGTAGTTCTTTATCACTATTTCTCACTGCAGCAGAATGACATACACTGCTTGAAATCTTCCATGTAAAGCTGGCATTAAATCTTACACAGGTAAGCAGCATATAAATCCAAACAAGCCTGGTTGGCTCATTTTGAAACTTTAGCAAAGATTTTGCAAGATGACCACACATCTACACCAGGGACACAGAGCAAGAATGCATTCAGCCTCTGTTCAGTCAATCTTTGACCTTCCCACAGATGTGATTTCAGTGTGGGCTGAATGCACGTGAAAAAAAAGAAAAAGAAAGGAAGGCCAACAAAAGCCAGCAAGTCCCTATAAGGTATCTGCGCTATACCATGGACTACCTGTGTTTATTTTGCATGTATAAACGTTTCAGATATAAGCTATGACAGAAAATTTGGTAAGATTTTAAAAGTGACCTTCTATATGTTTGTAAAATTTATTTAATCTTTCTGTGCCTTTTAATTCTAAGTATATTCCCAGATTATGAGCTTTCCTTTCAACACTTGAAATACTACACCGTAGGGAACTTTTTGTAGAATGTGTTTAACAACAAACATTGGTTTCACCTCTCAGAACAATTTCATTTGATGAAAGAAAATGTTCTCTGCTTTTCTAAAATACTCTGCACTTACAGAGTTCCTATAGCTATACAAAAACCCATTAGAATTTAAAATTGAGCCTTAACTAAAATACAATTATCATACAGCTGTTACAACAAGTATTAGTTTGACAGCTATGTAAAAATGAGCTAAAAAACCCATCATAACCATTTATCATAAAAGTATAAGTCTCCCATTTATGTAACTTTGCAAATGAACTATCACAGTAACTAACTATCTTAGATTAGCTGTTATAGGCCACACTAACATGTCAGTGCTATCTGCTGTAAAGAACCATATTGAATTAAATTATATAAAACCCCATATGCTTGGGTAGGGAAGAGATGGATACAGACTACCAGGCATAAAGGAACATCAAGAGACCATGGCAATCACCATAAAATTTAAATCAACAACAAAATAATTGTGACTGACTTTCAATCACATGTAGCAGATTTGAGTCTTAGAGCTGTGGTAAAAACAGAACAAGAACAGTGAGATCTTTCCACTAGTAAAAATCCTTTTCTAAATGAAACCCTAGGAGTACCCCTTTTCTAAATGAAACCCCAGGAGTACTCTGACCCAAGTCAGAGAAACTCAGTCAGAAACCTCATCCATTATCACCTATCTCCATGTCTCTTTCCAAGCAATTACAACAGTCTCTCACACTGTTACATGTCACCTGTTTTCTGAATACTCAATAATTCCTGAGCAAGCAGCAAGTAAGAAGGACATACCTTATCCGCTATTCAACAGCTTTTGACAAAAAGAGGGTTTAAGCACAGAGGTAGGGTTTTCTGACAGCTACAGTAAAAGGCCAAAAGTGGCAGTGCACTCGTAGAACCACCAGAAATTCCTTCAAGATGCTGACAGGCTGTGTAAGGGGTCTTGGGGGTCAGGGACATAGAGGACAGGAGCACCCCCTCAGGCCCTGTGACCGGGCTGCAGTGGCTGCACTGTCCCAATGTGCTCCTCAGCAGGAGTGGTCCCTGCTGACCTGGGGTGACTCTATGATGCTGAATTGCATCCCCATTTGTCTGTTTAGCCCAGAAATAAGTTGTGCACCTTTAAGACTGGTTCTGAGGGCGAAGAGGGGGAGAGAAGAAGCACAGAGTTCGTTATCAGAAACTGCACTTGCTCCTCCACATCCCTCTCCTGAACTGTGTTGTCTGTGGATGGACAGACAGCAGGACAGAGCTCTTCTTTGCTTTTAGTTAGTTTTTAGCCAGCTGAGGCAGAGAAGTTCCCTGGACTTTTCTTTTTCTTGGCCCTGTTTGAACCTGCTCTGCACTGAACACCCAGAGGAGCACCGGCAGCTCGCACCTGTGGCCCACCGGGCCGGGCCTGGGCCGCGGCACTTCCAGCTCTGGAGGGACTGAAAACAGACGGGGTGAGCCGAGCTACAGCCCACGGAGGGACTTTCTGAGTTTGGCATCTCTTTTGGAGAGGCAAGAGGTTCTATTGTTTAATATTGTTCATTATGTTGCGCTGGTGAATGCTTTGTCTGTTAAATAAACAGGTTTTTTCCACTTTTCTCCAAGGAAATCTTTTCCCAAACCAGCTGTGGGAGGGGCCACTTGAACCTGCATTCTAGAGGAACCCCTTTAGAGGTTTTCCCCCAAATTTGCCCTAAACCAGGACACCTGCTTAGTTAATGCAGCGATCTCAATGATTTCCATCAGCTTCCATCCCCAATGAACCATATTCTCCTATTCCATGGGAACAGTTGTGTCACAGCAGGCCTGGTAGAAATGTCCTTATGACACCTCACTACACATTTCCTTTTACTTGATAAGAATAATGCCATTGCACAGACAAAACAGTGCCTGCAAGAAATAAGGAGCAGGATAAAAACCAGATGGCTGAAGTGAAGCACAGGAAGACAGGAGCAACGCTTGTAGGGAGGAAAAATCATTTTGATGAGCTGAGACTGTGAACATGGCTCTCCACACAAAGGGAACATAGCCTGCCATGACACAGCCTGCAACAGCGTAACTATGAAATTTGAATGAAATAATGCTATCTGTATCACCTAAAGGCTGAATTCTTTTCAAGCAAGTACCAGATGAACATGACACACATTTTTTAATTTAACATCAGGCTAATGCAGCTTCAGCTGTTAAGATGACTACCTGTCAACCACAATCAAAAACACCATTTTGAAAAATGTGATCTGTAACACAAGTTGAGGGCATAGACAGCATATTCCTTTATATATTCCTTTACAGTACATCTGTACCTTCAAAATTTCCTTCCAGGCTGGTGCAAGCCTTGGTAGTGACAGGAATGAGTCTTCCATCCCAATTCCTCAGCAACTCCATCCATACAAAGACAAATGCTATCAGCAATAGGGGAAACCACAAGCACCTAAAGCCCAGACTCTACTTATCACTGTGTCCAACATGGCTCAAATCTTTAAATCTGGCCAAAGACAGGGTATATTAATTCTTATTAAAATGACATGAACCCAATGAATCCAGTTCAGGAGAATTTCAAGTACAAAATATGATTCATAGTATTTTCCCTGTTCTTGGTACAGTCAAAAGAAAAAGTTTACAGGTTTCAGCCAACACATTTTAAATGCATCATTTGTCACCATGTATAGAACCTGAGATGAAACTTCAAAGAACTAGAACAAGGTCTTCTTCACATTGTTTCCTGAAGCATAGCATAAATATTGCCATATCACACACGGATGCAGTAAAACTAATTTGATTGGTATAGACAGCAGGCACTGATCTAATGAGCTTCTGCACGGTACTTGTCTCTGGACTTTTCTCCATGCCATTTCTTCTAAAGAATTCCCAAAATGTATATTTAAGCCTGCATAAATATAGCAGCTATTAAAAGTAATGAAAGATATGTTGTAAAACTAGGGGATCCTTCTAAATATGAAAAAAAAAGAATCATCAAGCAGTTGTGTTTCTTGTAAAATCCAAGAGAGATCCACTTCAGCTTCTGCACTACCTATTCTTAAACAACTTGGGAAATCCAAACCTCCCTTATGGAATAGCTGGTATGACCCTCAAGAGATGATGAGAACTGGCAAAAGCAATATAGAAAGGACAGGTCACTGAGTTCCACTGAAATCAACACAGCAACATGACCAAAAGCAGTTCAATAATTAGGAAGAAAAATTGGAAAGAGTTATATGGAGACCTTACTTTGCCATGTAGGCAACTCCTCAGAGAAATTAGCTAAAGAGCTTCAGGTGCAAGGGTTTGGCCAAAAAGCTACCGGACCTTGCAATTCTCTGTGAAACAGGGAATGTACAGCCTCACATCCCAGGGAGGTCCTGTGATCATCTCACTTAACTTTGGCTTAATTGTGTCTCAAATGCAGTGTGCACAATTCAGGAAGGCTGACAATAACTTGGAGGAAATCTAAAAGAAATCTGGGAGAATAACTAAAGTAGCAAGAAAAAAGAAAAAATCTCTCGCAGTAAACTTCAAAAGATTATGTTCTTTTTATTAAGAAAAATAAGTAAAGCAAGAAATTAATTAAAATTCATAAGAATTTATACTCAACATATAATGGGATTTCTGTGTTGATGAGGCTATAAACAAGACTCAGTGGCCAGAAACCAAAGCTAGCCCTCGTCACATCAGAAATAAAATATAAATCAGTCAGTTGTATACTTTACTAAAAATTGTGTTGAATTTTGCCTCATTGGAAAATTTTAACTACACCTTCTAAAATGTAAGCTCTATTTTCAAACACAGATTGGAAAAAAAAAAAAGTTCTATGACCTGCATTATGAAGAGGTCAGACTAGATGATTGCAACAGTCCTTCTGACTTGATAATCTATTAATCTTATCAGACATGTCTGACCATTTGCAGAACCAAGTGCAAAGTCATCTATTAGCGCACCTATTTTGACGGGATATTTTTAGCCCAAGACTCTCTTTTACCTTTAAACGTCGTCGAGATGGGAACTGCAGATAAATCAAGCTAGAGACATAAAAGGCAGGCGATAACGAAAATCTCATCGCCTAGAGAATACTCGTTTTAGTTGGCAGAATTACACAATCAAAAAGCAACCCAAAGCCAATAAGAGATTATGTATTTTCCCCGCACTTCCCGGAACTTTGCAGAACTCTCCGTGGGACTGAATCGCTCCAGACAAGTTTTGGCTGAGAGGAGGCTCCGCACGCCCCGGAGCAGCGCTTGAGAGGAAAGAGGTTCGCCAGGCTCAGCGGAGCGCACAACAGCGGAGAAATGGAAGGGCGCGGGGGATGCTGGCGCGGTACGGCCGCGGCCGCCGGCCCGGTGCCCCGGCGGGCAGCATTGTTCGGGCGGGCAGCGCCGGTGCCCGCGGCCCCGCTTCTCTCTGGGAGCCGGGCAGGGACGCGTGAACTCTTGAACCCGCGCCGCAGCCCGACGCGAGCCTCCGGGGCGGAGACCGCCCGCT
>VZSE01011626.1:434688-474458 GCA_013398275.1 Promerops cafer | reverse complement strand
GGCGGGGTGGCGGTGTCGGGTATGGGGGAGGCCGGTTCCTCGGTGAAGTGAAGCGCTGGCGCTTTGTTGGAGGAACCGGGGCGGGGCCATGTTGTTCCCGCGGAGGGGAAGCGCCGCCAGCCGCGGGCTCCGGGGCGGCCGCGGCCGCCAAGATGGAGCCCGACAGCCGCCCCATTGTACAGTGCTTTGTAGGGCGGCCCTGCCGCCCTGCCCCTGTCACCGTCACCGAGTGGTGACGCCGCGCCCCGCGCCCGTCCGCCTCCCCCCGCGGCGGGGCTCGCCGAGCCAGCACCCGCCACCTCCTCTTTTAAGTGTCGGTGTGTCAGAGCTTTCCAAAAGACTCGGGCATTCCCCATCAATAAGTCAGCGCAGGCCTGGGGCCTGAATGGAATCGTATAATGGGATCACAGAATGCTTTGGATTGGAAGGGACCTTAAAGATCATCCAGTCCTATCCCTCCTGCCATGGGCAGGGACACCTTCCACTAGATCAGGCTGCTCAAGGCCCCATCCAAGCTGGCCTTGAACACTTTCAGGGATGGAGCAGCCACAATTTCTCTGGGCAATGTGTTCCAGTGCCTCACCCACCTCCCACTAAATAATCTCATCTTAATGTCTAATCTAAATCTACTTCCAGTTTAAAGCCATTACCCCTTGTCCTATCACACGCCCTTGTAAAGTCTCTTTCTTGTATACACCAAAAGTCAGCTAGCAAGAGAACAGAGAGAATATCTATTTATTCTTTATTTTTATTTAGTCTAATTTTAAATGGTAAAACTTCAGAGAGGTTCTAGAGGCCTATTTTAGCGAGGACTGGCTAAAGCAGTTTATTTTTATTTAGAGCAGTCTAAGCCACCTGGTTTGTAGACAGTAAATTCCTATATGTTTTGCTGAATGCTTGTTAAAACAAAGAATAAGGGAAATGGGCACCATCTGCACAGAACAGGGTAGGAGCAAAGGAGACATCAGCATCGTGCAGGGGGATGATGGGTGAACTGTGGTGTCTTGCTTTCCCTGCAGATTGAAGATAGGCAGGCTGAGATGAGCAGGAGGAATGTGCCTCAAAGGTAAAGATGGAGGAATATGCTCTTGAAAAGAGGGTGACTGCACCTGAAGGCATTGCTCAGAAGAGGAAAGTGTATGCTAATGAGCGAGTAAGTCTTTTGAAGATTTAGTTTGTAGCACTCCAGGCAATACTGAACCACAGACTGAAATGAATTCTGCAGTGAAGTGCATTTAGAAACTTGGCTACAGCCAATCAGATTAGATGTTAAAAAAAAAGTTCCAAAAAACCTCAATATTGATGTGAAAAGATGGAGTGATCAGTATTAAATGAGAAAGCAGAAGGGTATGAGACTTCAGGAGGAAAAGCGGAGGCTCTGCTTTTCTCATGCCTAATCTCAAGAAGCAGCAGGAAGAAATGCAGCCGTGGATCGGGAGGGAAAGAAAGGTAAGTGTGAAAGTCATCAGCACTGAGGAGAGTAGCGAAGTCACCCAGAGGCCAGGGCAGAGGGTGGAGGGAGAAGCAGCAGCTCACCAAAGCCAGAAACCAGCAGAGTGAGTTTTCCTTGTGTTTGCATAAGTTAGCACCTGTGTTGCTTGCAGCTGGAGGAGCACATGTGGGGGGTGGGAGACCTCCTTTCCCTGGGAAACTGGAGGGTTCCTGTTTTACATATGAACGAGGCCTGATGACAGAAAATTATTCCAGTTGTATGCTAATAGTGCAGCGTTTGCCATGCTGATACTATTGAACGTGCCATTTCCACTGGGGAAGGACCCACACTTCTTTATTTCCCTGCAGGATGTCCACTAATCTCCATTATATTGTTACACTTAGAGCACATTGTTTCCCTCAAGTGAGCCTGAGAGGAGGGTGATACATAGAACCGATATGAAATGCCTTTTCTGTCTAGTTGCAGTGTTTGGTTTTCTAGAGCGAAATGTGGTTTTCTAGAGTGAATGTGTTGCTGTGCAGTTGCTTGTCCCAAATTTGGAATGATGATTAATAAATTGTAAAACTGCTAGTGTCTTGTTTGTTTTTTTCCCTCAAGTAATGGCAACATGAACTGTAAAGGGTACCATTATGTTGTTTATTCCCATTACAGAACTGCTCTAAAGAGAATGTGGGGGTGGGTACATGGCTGTAAAATCATGTTACACAAGAAATCAAAAGAAAGCACCTGTCCAGATTTACAGGCAAGGGAAACATAGACAGTGTATTTATACCAGTAAATGAACCACAGACACAGTGTTTCCCTGAGCATTGCTGGAGTAGATCCTTTTTTCTGGCAATCAAATAGTGGAGTGAAACAGACATTGTGACAGCTGTTGTTAAGTTTAATTTCTCTTACGTGGTTTTAATAGAGGTGGAATAGACTGAAAGCTTAATCACTAATGTCCATAACCATCAGATAAAGTCAGTTTATCCAGTGATTTGCTTTTCCTGTGTAGGAGATAAATCTTGTCCTGAGATCAGCCAGTGAAACTTCCGCAGTTTTCTCATTAAACTGACCCCTGCTGCTCGTTGCTGTCCTCTGTCTAGGAAATTTCTCGAAGTTTGTGCATTTTATCTTTTTGTAACCAAATGGTATTTTGTAACACTTTTCTCTAAGACGACAAAAGAGTATGTTGAGAGTAAGTGCTGTTACAATATCCTGGTACCTAGGATACTTATAAGCAGCTTTTCTGACGGGTCTGTTCAGGGATAGAAAAATTCCTTTGATAGATCATGTTAATTAGATTTTTTTTAATGTTTAGATTAAAGTGTACATACTAAAATGTATATTTAGAAGTCATGTTAGGTGTGTTAATGATTCTGAAACTTGGATTCTTGTCTTAATAAGGAATGGTTTTGTTTCAAATGCAGCTGTTACTTGCTGTTTAGGAACTGAGCTTTGGTGGGCTGATATGCCTTCTGAACTGTAGTTCATAACTTAGTGCCTGTAGCCAGTAGTGATATTGTATGTGCTTCTCTCTGAAGTCAAGAATTTAATTTAGTAAAAATATCTTGTTGAAACATAAGCTAATACAATTTTTCTCTCTATTTAAGACCAAAACCTGAAGTTGAAGCACTGTAACACAATCTGTGCAGCATACCAGCCTGGAGCAGTACTGATTTTTTTTATTTCTCATTCCCTAAACAAAGAGTCTCCACTTGGAAAAAATAAATCCCTTATAGAGTCAAAAATATCATTTGATAGCTAGGAGACAGATATAAGTACTTAAGGTAACACTTTAATGGGAATCATCTGCTTAAGGTCCGAGGAATGATCTCCAGTGCTGCAGTGTGTGCTGCTGCCTCCAAATGTTGCGTGGCAGCAGGGCTGGGCTGCCTCAGCTGCTTGCTGAGACCCAAAGGAGAAGGCCTGACTGTCCCTCCTTCCCTGCTTCACCCTCTCTCTTCTAGTGATGAGCTCTGGCCACAGGGTGAGTAATGAATTCACTCCACTGGCTTACCTTTTTCACATTTACCTTTTTCTGCCAGAGGTCATTTCTCTGTAATTTTGCTGAGCTGAGCCAGCTTGCTTTTGCGTGAAATGAGGGCTGGCTCAGGGGGAGCAGCAGTACTGTGCAGCTGGGAGGAGATGGGAAGTTTTACTTCTGATGATGAGATGTTGTCTTGGCTCATGGAATATTCCATATGGAAATCTCTAGAGTCTAGGAGTGCACTCTGCAGACAGTGATGGGCTCCTCTGCCTGTGTGACGCTTCAACCAGGATCAAGCCAGCTCTGTTGCAGAACTGTGTTAGCTAATATACACTGATTCTTAGGGAAACTTCCCTGTTTCTCTTTAAATCATTCACTGTCACACAATGCTGAATGGCAATATTGCTTTTTGAGGTCTAGTTACATGTTTAGAGTGAACACATACCAAATGAAATGCAGGACCGAGCTAACAGGTACTTGGCAGTTTTCTGTGATTTTATCATAATTAAAGCAATATGGCAATCACAGATCCAGGGCCAAAATCATGCTCCAGTTCATGATTGGCATCAATGTATTTATAACTGTATTTTATCAATGTATTTGTAACTGATATATTTATTTGTTTCTTTGTTGCATAGTGGGCTAGAATTATTACATGTGTTACCAGAAAAATGTAGGCCAGTTTTTGAGTTGAGTCTGATTGCTTTATATATTGTATACCATAGAATCATAGAATGGCCTGGGTTGGAAGGGACCTTGAAGATCATCCAGTTCTAACTCCCTTGCTATGGGCAGGGACACCTTCCACTATCCCAGGTTGCCCAGAGCCCCATCCAACCTGGCTTTAAACACTTCCAGGGATTGGGCAGCCACAACTACTCTGATCACCCTGTGCCAGAGCCTCACCACTCTCACAGCAAAGAATTTCCGCTTAAATCTAATATAAAGCTACTCTTTTTCATTGTAAAGCCTTCCATCTTGTTCTGTCGCTGCAAGCCCTTGTAAAAGTCCCTCTCCATGGCTCTTGCAGGCTCCCTTCAGGCACTGGAAGGCCACAATTAGGTGACCCCGAAGCCTTCTCCTCTCCAGGCTGAACAATCCCAATTCTCTCAGCCTGTCCTCGTACGAGAGGTGCTCCACCTCTCGAATCTTGGTGGTCTCCTCTGGACTCACTCCAACAGGTCCCTGTCCTTCCTGTGCTGGGAGCCCGGAGCTGGATGCAGAGCTCAGGGTGGGATCTGACCAGAGCAGAGGGGCAGGATCCCCTCCCCACCTTCTCTCACGCTGCTTTGGATGCAGCCCAGGATGGGATTGGCTTTCTGGGCTCCAGGTGCACATTGCTGGCTCATGTCCAGCCTCTCACCCACCAGCACCCAAATCCTTCTCACCAGGGCTGCTCTGGATCTGCTCATCCCCAGCCTGGATTGATACCAGGGTCTGCCCTGATCCAGGTGCAGCACCAGCACTTGGCCTTGTTAAACCACAGGAGATTTCCATGGGCCCAATTCTTGAGCTTGTCCAGGTCCCTCTGGATGGCATCCTGTTCTTCAGGAGGGTCAGCTGCACCACTGAAGGATGGGATGTGCAGGACTGGCCATGCAGAAGGCTATGTGGTATGTTACAGCTTTAATGGTGTCATGGATGTCAAAATACCAGGACAGCACCACTGGGGGTCCTTGTGCATGGGGCAGCATGTGGTGATTCTTCACAGGGCCAGCAGCTTCTGCTTGTGCTTTTGGCATCCTTTTTACTGGCAGTACAACAAACCTGGCTCTATGCTGTTTTCCCAATGTCTCTCTATCCCCAATGCTCTCTTCTTGCACAGAAAGCATTGCTCCTGTACTTTGCTTTACCATAACAGATGATGCCTGGTTTTGGTCTTGTTCTGGCTCTTCTTTTCCATTTAAGTGCCAAAATATTTTTTCTTCCTTTAAGAGGCTTTCAGCTAAACCGGTAAACTGGGCTTTGCAGCAAAATTTTTATGATTTAGGGCAATTTTTGGTGGACTGAGAAGAATCATGGAAGAATGATCAGGAAGTCAGGTGCACATGCTGGATCAGCAGCTTCACCTGTTGTTGATGGAAGAAAGTAGTTAAAGGCAGAACATGCAGTTAATGGTGCAAGTCTGAGATTACAGCTTAGTTGTTGCAAGTGGACAAAAAGGATTGTATTTCAGCACATAATAGTACTTTATTTTAGAACTATCACAGTATCATAAATAGTTTGCTAACATATGCAAATATCTTAGTGGTTAGCTTTCAGTGGCTAACCATTTGTCAACAAAAGTTCTAGAAATAAGTGTAACTAATAGCCTTGTGCTGAGAGAATGAATCTTCACAGTTGTTTGGAAACTGTTTTGGAAACTTGAGGACATTCTTTTTCAAAAACAAATGTTTCAAAGATAAAACAATCAAATAACTTGAATGTGTCTAATCGGATGAAGTTTGAAGAAGTTCAGGCCAAAGCTGAATGGGGTCTGATGTATCAACACATTGTGAGAAGTGCACAAAATGAGATTTCTGCAGCACATGTTTCTGTTGAGCACTGTTGGACAGCTGCACATCCTGGATGCAGCACCTTTGTGCAGGCTGTGGCTGCTGCCAGCCTGTGGTATCCTGCCAGCCTGTGGTATGAGTGAGTAGATCAGATAGGCAGCAATAATATGAGTCTTGGTTAGGCTTGTTATTAATCACTGACTGCGTTGTTTGTTGTTGTAATTGAGATTCTGACCAAAGCAGAAAATTGCAGTTGCTTTAACAGATTAGATTTTGCATTTAATTTGGCATGTGGCCTCTTTAAACATAAAGCTAGGCATTAAGGTAAGTGTGAATAGGGAAGAGAATGCTGCCTTTCAAAGAGCACACTCTGTCTTGGAACCTCACAGCAAATACTCTCTTTCTTTGAATTTCTTCATTTACATTGCTCTGTGCATTTATTTGAAACCTTGAGTATATGTACAAATAAACAAAGCAAAATCTTCAGAATTGATTTTATTGAGCTAAAGTTGACCTATGAAAGCTTGACTTCCGACACGACAAAAGATTATTGAGTTGGTAGAAAGCTCACTGCAGCAATGAGGAGAAAGGGTTTGTTTCCTTTGTGTTCCCAATCCTCCTCCTGGTCATGTGATTCCACTCCTTCCAAGGTGACACCACTGCACTTGTGTCGTCTCAACTCACCCACTCTTGAGAAAGCTGTCTATGCTTTATGATTTATAAAGGGATCTAGTAAGGACCAGAATAAGGTAAGTGGGAGAAATGTGCAATGACATGTAGGAAAAAAAAACTAAATAAAACCTGTGATCTTTAACAAACTCATATTTTTAATAGGGAGTATTTTATTTTAACTCTTACTAGAAGATATTTTCCTTTGTATGATATCAGTGCTGGGTGTTTAACGTGGAATATTGGATGTTTATGTGTTTGGTACTTGCTGATCTGTAGAGAAATAAAACTGAAGCCTGAACTACTGAGCAATCAGAGGTGTTTCTTGTTTCTTAAATGAAGTAGGCACTGCTTCAGAAATTAAAACAAGGCCATTTCAAAACTTATGTTTAATTGCACGAGTTTCTAGACTGAAATATTTTTCCAGATGCTTTGAAGACTATGTGCTCCCCTAAAAGTGTGAGCTCCTGGAGGCTCCCAGAATGTAGGCAGCAAGATGCCTGGATCTGATGGCCCCTACTGCTTCAGTGTTTCAGTAGTCTAGGTGCTATGGAAAAGAGCAGGAGTGAAAGAAGGAATTGTTGTCCCAAGACACTTAATGAGAATGAAGCATCTATCCATCAGCTGTATTTCAAATATCTTTAACCAGCTGACTGGTTAAAAAGCTTCACTGGATGTTCAAATATGGGAGGAGATTTGGGTAGTCTGTGGGGAGCTCAGCTCCTCTTATATGGTTGAAAGAAAAAGCACCGCTCTGACTATTTTTTTCCAGAGGGTAAATCAAGAGTGGCTTAATTTAATGAAATTCACTTTGCTCCATATTTGCTCTGTCTAGCTGCCCTCCTGCCTCTCTGTATCATGTGTGCCTCCACTTCAGATTGAAATTGCTGTTACCAAATGAGGAACTCCTGCTTCCTGCCTTGTTTTTGCATGCCTGTTCTGATCCTCACTGGGGGGATCTTACTTCACTACCCATAGGAAAGTGGTATTTTTTGGCCATACCATTGTGTTAAATCTTCTCACCAAAGGCCTGACAAAAGTCAAGGAAGATGGAAGGGTTAACACCAGGTTAAATTGGCTTTTGTCTTGAAGCATTCATCTTCAGTGACTGCAGTTCATGAACCTCAGATGCTCAGCTAAACTGGAGAAATGGAGCAGGAAGATTTTGTCCAGAGTAGAAATTGCCAATGTTAAAGAAAGCAAACCATGGCCCTTTTTCTCTACCAATAAGTGCTATATGGCATGAAGAATCATATAACAGTAAAATGGTTTGGGTTGGAAGGGAACTTTAAAGGTCATCTAATTGGAATTAGATGACATTTAAAGTTCCCTTCCAACCCCCTGCTGTGGGCAGGAGCACCTTCATGGATGGAGCCCCATCCAGCCTGGCCTTGAAATGTTTCCAGCGATGGATCCTAAACTTCTCTGGGCAACCTGTGCCAGGGTTTCACCACCCCCATGGTAAAAAAACCCAAACTTTCTTTATATGTATTATAAATCTACCCTCTTTCAGTTTAAAACCATTACCACTTATACTGTCACAACAGGCCCTGCTAATAAGTTTGTCTCCATTTTTCTTGTAAGCCCCCTTTAAGTGCTTTCAGAAGAGGGCATGTTGTTACCAACTCCATTTAAAAGAAATCAAAGGAGTTGTCAGAGGTTTTTTTTAGTTTTTTTAATCATAGGCTAAATTAGCATTTTCTCTTTCACGGTGATTAATTTACATAAATGTTTATTTGGAAATTGTTTTACCAAATAATATAGAGACTAGCAGAGCTTGAAATACTGCTACCCATCACCCAAAATATGACAGCACTTGAAGCCAAAGTTAAAATTAAATACAGCCAGTGACAAGTTCATTCAAAATGTTCTGACAGATGAGTAGAAGGAAATATGTTCATAAGATTAAGTAACTGTTTATACCATTTTTACCAAAAATAGCTAAATAAAGAGCAGGTTATTTGAGAAGATCTGCTTAAGATTTTTGAGAGGAAAATACATGCAAGTTCTTTATTGTGGAAAAGGTAGTGATAAATTTGTAGTGACAGGAATTAATTGAAAGATGTTTACAGTATAGCAAGACCATGCTTGAAGTGTTTAAAAATGGCTTTTAAACCTGGAATTTCCTTCCTGTTTTCTATACTACATGGAACAAGCGAGGATAGCATCAGTAAAACTTTCGTTGGCATGAAAGACTGTGGATAGAAAAGTTTGGTTTGTTGCTGGTTTTTGGTGTTTTTCTATTACTTTGATGGTTTATTTAAAGCTAGAAATAGTGCTGCTATAAGCTGCAGGTAGTAAATTCATCTTATTCACAGCTGGTAATCTCAGGAATGATGAGGAATTTTGCTGTGCTTTTCAAATTTCAAATATAACTTTTAAGGGCAGATAAGACTGAAACATTCTAGTTAATAGAAGTGGGCATCATTATAACAATAGAATACTCTGAACTGGGTTTGGCAACAGCATTGTGGTAAATAATTTGGCAGAGCATTATGCTTTTTATTACCTGAAGTGATCAGTTATCTCATGTTTTTCTCCAATTCCACTTCAGCTGAAGCCAATAAAAACCTTGCCATAGATTTTGACAGGACCAGAATCAAATGCTTCACAACTCACATTTCCATGAGCTGTGGTGAGGAAGTGCACTTCCACGTGGTACTTTGGTTTTGCTGTTCTAATGAATTCACAAAAACCCCAACAACCCCCCAGCCTATAAATGCATAATTGATAGATCACATAGCAGGCTTCCTTATTGCAGCAGTAAGCAGGTTCAGTGATTTATTTTTCAGCTGACACAGCCAGAGATCACTTTCCTGACCCTTATTATTTGCCCTAATTAATAAACTGTCTTGTTTTTATAAAAGGTTGTATGCTGTTATTTTCTGTGATGCTGAAAAGGCTGTTCTGAAAAATTGTTCAAGGCAATGGCTAACAGCACTTACAGTGACACGTTTAAAACAGAATATGTGTGTTTACCAGTGTTTTGTTTAGACATTTCTGTTTTCAACTGTCATAGTCAATCTCTGTTAAACCACTTAAAATCCACTGTCTTTCCTAAGGTCCTGGAAAGAAACATCAAAATCAAAACACTGATAATTTACATCTCTATACAAGTTAGCTTGCTGCTGCTTTCCTCCTCAAAAATCTTCCTCCTCCTCTTCCTACTTAATCACAAAATGCTTTGGATTGGAAGGCACCTTGAAGATCATCTCGTTCCAAACCCCCTTCCACTATCCCAGGTTGCTCAGAGCCCCATCCAGCCTGGCCTGGAACATTTCCAGGGATGGGGCAGCCACAGCTTCTCTGGGCAGCCTGTGCCAGGGCCTCACCACTGCCACAGTAAGAATTTCTTCCCAGTATCTAATCTAACCCTGGCCTCTGTCAGTTTAAAGCCATTCCCCCTGGTCCTAAAACGTGGCCTTGTAAAGGCCTCTGAAGTACAAATCATTTGCTGCGTTACATATTCTAATAGCAACTCTGTTTTCAAAAGAAGCTACATGTAAAATTTGAAAGTGTGGCAACACTTCTAAATTAATAACTCTCCATAGTCTGTCTCTTGTTGATTTTCCCTCTGTTAACCCTGTTGAATCATGAGTTCTAAAAAGAGACAAGATACAAGATTGGGCCAGGAGTCAGTGTATGAAAGAAGGAAAGCAAACTCAACCCAAACAACTGCCATTCAAAGGAATTTTGTCCCTCTACAAGGAGAGGTAAGTTTACGTGGTATTCAACTAAATTTTAAACTTTGCTCCTTCTTTGTAAAAGGCAGGTTGTGTTTTCCAAATTATCATGCTATGTGCAACCAGTGTTTGAATGTCAGTCCCTGCACATTTTCAGGGTCTAAGGTGCAGTCCTTGAGTAAATTTGAGTGTTTTACTCTACTGAAAGAGCACTTTACTGCCCAAAGCACTACACCATTGATGTTTAAGTTACGCCCTCTTACATTTTTTGATTAATTATGAAGGACAAGATTTTTGCTTGTATTGCATGGAATCAGTTGCAAATAATTTGTAGGAATAGTAGAAAAATCAATTTTCCAGTGATTGAATGGGATTCTGTACAATTTCTGTAGTGTATTTAAAATATGGTTTTGGCAGATGTCTGTAGTAACATCCAAGAAACTCTGAATGCTCACAAGCCCTCTGAAGTCCCTTTCCTTGGAAGTGTTCCTGTCAGTTCCATTAATTAATAATTTTTGAGTCCCAGGAAAAATCTAGGTAAAAGTGTGCTCTAGAGCTCAAAATGCACATTAAAAAAAATTAAAAATTGTTAGGTAAATGAAAGGGAAATATGGGAGGATGTTTTTGCAAGCTTACGATTGCATAGCTTCTTGTAACCTTGTATTCTGATTGTCAACAGTGATCTCACACAATTCATTTATTTCAGTCTTACAGAACTTCAAGAACTTCAAAATGCTTTTACAAGTAGGGTAAAAGTGAATTGAAACATTGCAACATGGGGATTCCCCCATTTCCCTACCAAAAAAAAAAAAGCTGGAGAGAGATTTGTGACTCACCAAAAGCCAAATTTGATGGTGAAGTTTTGTGAACAGGAACACCAATGGCACAGCTACCAACTGCATTGCATGTCTTTTTCAAAGGGCAAGACTTCATTGTGTAGCACTGTCAGTGTACCCTCTTTATATTCCAAGATTTGGAGTGTTTTCATTATTACAAAGACATTTACAGATTGAAAATCTCAGACCAGTTTTCTGCATCTCACTCAACGCTGTAGCTTCCAGTATGTTAAAAACAGTAAGATTCAGTGAAATATTACATATTCATTTCAACCCTTAATCCTTTAACTTATAAAGTAGATTGTAGGCACAAATTGAACTATAATTTGCTGTTGAGTCAGCATTGACTCAATGAGAGGGAAAAAGGGGGGGGTTGTTTCTTTTTAAAAAACTTAATTGTGTGTGCCTTAACTGTACAGCCACTGTCAAACAAGAAAACAGCCTGACATGTTTCCTGTGAGACCCTCTGCTCTGGTTTCCTGTGGTGAGGAGGTCAAGGGACACAAGTGGTGGGCAGCACTTTGCTCAGCAAGATCTATAGGCTGCCTAATGCTGGGGGTTGAGATTTTAATAAGATGTAAAATTAATGGTGGCTACAGCTGTAGATACAGAAACTGTCTTGACACAGTGAACCAGTAACTCCCAGAAGTTCTTGACTCTTGATTTTTAATCTAATATGATGTTTCATTCTACCTAAAGGTATCATTTTGTTGTCCCTGTAGTGCAAGACACACTTATTAAAGTGCTTTTTGGGAGTAGGTCGGGCTTTGGTTTGAAAGTTAAATGTCTCTCTCTACATTTCAGCTTTTAGACTATGAAAGAAACATTAGCTGTGAAATCTGAGTAGCTTTTTAAAGAGGGACAAATCTCTAGCTTTTTGCTCAGCATCCACTGGCCCACAGTATTCTATTTGACTTAGTATTTACTGTTGAACATCAAAACAATTTAATGCAAGTGTACTTTGTCTGAATTGGTAGTGTGCCATGTAAAAAATGCTTCCTTTTGATGCAAAATTATGATCATAAAAATGCAACAAATTGTGTGACCAGCAATGTCTAAACCAAACCAGTGTAACTCAGTAGCAGCACTATATATACATATACATGTGTATATATATATATTTGAAAGATCAAGTCATGAAATAATTTTCACACACAAATCCATTACAAGAATGAATAAAAAATTCATCCAGCAAAGAAGTGAGTATGTCAAACAACAAAGTAGACTTCTTATGGTGGTTTAAAGTATTAAGTCACAAAAAATGGTTAGTGTCAATATGAGCAATTAAAATACTGTTCTTTCTGAAGAAAAAGAAGACAAAACTATTATTGAAACATCAATAGTTTGATGGGATGGCTCATGTGGAAGAGGGCAGCAGTACAAGACTTGCTCTTTATGCATTCTCTCCTCTTAGCACAGTGACTTTGTGCCAAGAACAGTCCTGCAGCCTTTGCGACAGGCGAACTCTTTTCCCAAACGGGAACCTCACTCATTGCTAGTTGTCCGAAAGATCTTCCACATTTTTGTAAATCATCTTGCAATATGCAAGGTAGCACACACTTTTTCAAAAGTATGTTATGTTCCAGCAGTCCCCCCCTCACCCCAGCAGGAGGTTTGTGGCTAGGGGCCAGGAAGAGACATGGACTTTTGAAAGAGCCGTGCATCTCTGGGGGGCCCGGGGTAGGGGGGTGGGGGCACGCTGTGCTGTCCGTCTGAAGTAACCGCTTGCTCGTACGTGGGTAGTCCTGAATCATCAGCTCTCAGAGGAAGGGGGTTCAAAGAAAACTCTTCATGCCTCCTGAAGATGTTGGCTGAATTACGTCTTCTGCTTCTCACATAATCCAAGTGCCTAAACAAAGGTAACAGCAGGTAAGTGGAAACTTCGGCTTTAAAGGGAAGCAAGATAAAGTCTTAATCGTAAAATAATAAAAATCCTGAACAACCCAAAAAAAACACACAAGAGAAAAAAACATGCCTTCAGTGATCACAAAGACCAGAAGCCAAATACTCTCCAAACCACAGGGTAAGAATAGCTCAGTGATGGGAAATTTATAGGCACAGAATCATTTTATATTCCTTTCATGTTTAGGACAAAGGAGCAGTCAGGAGTAGAGACTTGGTAAAAAAGCATTTCCTCCAAATGGCTTCATCATCTATGACTGCAACTGCTTCACATCTGAGGTAGAGCACATGCCCTGAAGAGCATACAGCTTATTTGAAAGCGCCAACAGAACACGTTAGACTTCCCTTTGCAGGCCCCCACCTACTAAAATAATTCCATCATCTTAGTAAGAATATTTTGAAACCAAGAACACACACATACACAATTAAAAAAAAAAAAGCAAACCCAAAAGTTTGGGTGTGCAATATTTTATGTTTTTGAGTTATTAACTGCAGCATAACTACTGCTGGTGCTCACTTGACTTTGCCTCTAGGCAAGTAAGAACTAGAGCTTCCACTGGATTTTCTGAGAATACAGTTAGACCAACCCACAGTGATTTTTAAATGCCACTCTTAAGCAAGAGTTTGTTTTGGTGTGCGTTTGGGTTTTTAAGCAGTGAAATTCCTTACCCTGGTGGTTGCCTTGATTTGCATCTGCTCTTGCAGCAGTAGAAGATAATCAGTGCAATTATAACCAACAGTACTCCAGCAGCAACCAGGCTGATGAGCAGTCCCGTGACGTTAATCTTTTGTAGTGCCTCATCACCTAGAGAGAAAAAATTGGTGATTTTCATTATGTGTTCTTTCCATCTACCCAGCCTGCAGTCTACACTGTAAAATACTACTTTTGCAGTGCTATAAGGCTGTTCCTTCCACAAATGTCTCACTTGCTGCAAGAAGCTGTAAATCTGTGCAACATAACCAAAAAGTATCATTCACAGTCAGCTTAAAGCAAAAGGGAGTCGATGTCCCCTTTTCTCTACATGAAACTGTTGAGATGCCTGTCTTCTAATGCCTTCCAAATATTCCTTCATGTACTTGTGACCTTGATCAGGCTGTAGATCTTTCCTCAAGTCCAACTGACCATTTTTTATTAAACATCTGGCATCAGACTACTCTGAGCCTAAATCAGGCTGTTATATATTACTATTAAAGAAATGGGGGGGAGAAAAACCAAAACCAAACCACAGAGAGCAGCCACAGAATTACTGCAAAGTTTACCAATTGTGTAATAAAGAAATGGTCAAGGAAGTTATTGTTTTTACCTACAGACCTGTAATGGATCCCACTTTAAGACTCTTCAGTTTTATCGTATCAGATAATTAAATATATTTGTACAGGTCACAGCGATCTTCAGTAAAAAGATAATTTCTGATTTCCTTAACTGAATGCACGATCTATTAAGAATGTACTATTATAACAACCAGAAAATATTGCAATATAATAAAAAACTAAAAAGATGACTTACCTATTTTTATTTTAGAGCCTTTAGTTGGATAGTCTTTCCAAAAATCCATCTATAAAACCCAAAAAGAATCAGATTTATATGAGATACATAAGTGACAGGCCTATTAACTTATATTTAATATGGTACCTTGGGCAGAACTTAACAGTGGCATAAACAGAAATAATTCCTGCTGAGGGATTTGTATTTACTCATCCCGTGATATTTTTCTTCTACAACTTTGCATTAAAATTTCTCAGATTCCAGTTGGTAAAAGAAAAAAGTGTATTTAACCGTCCAGTGTTACCTCACATTTCTGCCTGATTACAATGGAAGTTAGGGTATATTCTGACACCAAAAAAATGCTTACAATTATTTTTTTGCAAACCCCTACAAAACAGTATTTGAGGCAAAGTTAAGTTCTTAGGATTCCAACATTTGCATGAACAGTATTTGAATTCATATCAGCTGGGAAAAATAGTGGCATTCATTTAAAAGAAAAACTTTTATGTTGTACGACCATCAGGCATTAAATGTGTTGAGTTATAATTTTCACTTTTGCTACCTAGCAAAAGACTCCAGCAAGATTTCAATTTAACAATTTGACCTTTTTCTTAGGAAAGTGTCAGCAACGGCAAGCTAACACTTCCACCTTTAGAACAGGGGTGTATTCCTTGCTCTTTCTGCAGAGCACACCTAGAATCACAAAGAGATTCTTGCTGCATGTGCAACAACCAGTCTTCAGACAATCCTCACATTCCTCTATTGAACTGAAAGGTTTCTTCCTGTTTCTTTATATATATATATATATATACACCAGGTTTCTTCTCAGCTACGTCTAGGTAGGGAGTTAGAATATGGTGCTATAGGAATACTCAGCAATAGCTGAACTGCAGATTTGCTCCACACTGGCCTCTGACAAAACACTTCTTGGGCATGACACAAGGATTCAATCAGCCAATTAATACAGAGAGCATGTGAAACATTTAAACTGGATGCTGAGAAGTTACTAAAAAATCCAGAAATCGGAAAACCTAGGAATATCCGCAAGTGGGACTTCTGAAGTTTCATTTCTATCTGTTTGCAGAATTTAAGTCCACATCTAAAGTCTTAAGACAATAATACACATTCAAGTGCATTCACTGTGTATCTAAGGCAAGAACCTCATGTAATTGGGATATCTACTTTTAGAACAAAATAACTAGTCATTTCTCAGTGTTGTGCTAGAGGAGTTTCAGTATTTGTGTGCAATAATGTTTATGTTACATTGTTGTAACATAACATTATGTTTATGTTATGTTGCAATTTATGTTACAATAATTTGTGTACAAAAATAAGGTTATTTAGCCAATAACCTCCCTCACTATATTAAATTCAATTTGAACTGCTACCGTTTTATCAGGGTCTTCAAAAATTTCTCTTGCTTCTTCATAATTGCACAGTTCTTCATAGCATTCCCTTTCCAGGTTATCGTCTGTGAATGCTTCAAAATCAAATCTGTTGTTCAGAAGATGTCGTCCAATGAATAAATTGGCCTCCCTTGCAGATGTGAACACTAATGAAAAAAAAATCAAGTTGATTTAAAACAAGTTAGGAAGGCTAGGTTTGGTAATTTAGTATAGTAATAGTAAAGAAGAATAGTAAAGATTTTAAAGGAGCACATTGGGATCATTTGTTTCCCTAGCATCTCTCATACAACATACAAAAGAAATATCAAGGTCTCCTCCTAAAATGTCTTCTTCACTACTATTTTTTCTAGCTATGTAACATAAAATAAACATATTTGCCTTTCTCATCAGCCATCTCAGCTATTCCTTATCCTGGACAAGGGAATTTGATTGTCATGAGAACTGTCGGTCAAGTCTTGGTGTGACCCCTTCTGGGATGTGAGCATCAGGTTTTACTGGAGCTCTTAAGAACAAAGGAATTGTCACATAAAGCAGAATTCAGTCAGATCCAAAGTAAGCAACATCCTTACCTAGTGGGGGAAGGAGGCTAGGGTGGGGGAAGGAAAAAACCAGATATACATTTATCAATCTTCTGGTATCTGCGAGTACCAAATTTTATTTACAGAATTTAGTTTTTGAATCACATCAGCAGACTCCTATTCATTCCACAGTTGTTCTCTTTTCACAATCATGGCACCAAGCTTTATGTAAAGGTTTACAAGTTTGTTTTAAATTTGTCCATGATATGAATTTTACTGACAACATGCATTTCTGAAGACTTCCGAAAAGAAGAGATTCTCTTCTTTTGAGTTCCATGAGGCTTCATGGAGTAAGCTGTGAGGTGAGATTCCAGAACAGTGAGTGAAATTATAGAAAGCTTTGGAATACAGGAATTTATTTCCTCACTAGGCATTTTCCATAGTCAAGTTTTAATCTGCTCTTGCTACATTTTCTTATTAAAAAAAGCAAACAAAAAAAAACTTATAGGACAAAACTAGGTTTCCAGTGAAAGCCTAATTGATGTCCACGAAATTCAGGCTGTTTGGTTGAGCAAAATGACTAGAGGATTATTTTTGCAAGTGTAATGCAGAAACAGCATTGTTACATACCAAGCCGGATGGCTAAAAAAGGAGATGAGATTCAGGATAAAGTTATTCAGCTACAAATTAGCTTTGTGTTCTTGTTAGCTTGTTTGGCAAGATTATCACATCGCTCTGGAATTTTCACCCTAATAGTTACTGTCAGATCTTGCAGTGGTATCTCATAACACTTTGCTCTCTGACAGCTGAGAAAACTGCAGCATAACTTACATATTGGTTGTTTATATGATAGTATATTTAAGGAATATGACAGCATATATTTATATAATTTGCATACTGTTACACTGTGTACTGAAGTAGCTACACATGTGCACATGCAATTATTTTTGTTATTCTAAAGCAATTGCAAGAAAATCTAAGCTTAAAATATTTAAACTATACCTAAAGAGTAACCAGAGAAAAGGACTTAACAACAAAAAAAACCCCAAAAGGCAAAACCAAAATCAAAACTCCCTCAAGTCCACAAGTGGAAAGGGAAAATAATTACATGGAGAAAAAAATTATCAATATTCTTGCTTCAGTGCAAATTACTGCAAAAAGTAATTTCAGTCTTCTGAAGCAGAGATCTTCAGTTACGCTCATTTTTGCTGTTTACCATGCAAGTTATTACGTGTCCTTTGAATTAACTTAGAGAACTCATGGATTTTATTTAAAATGGAATACATAAGCAAGCTGTCTGGAGCTTAGAACCTTCAATTCCCAGGCATACATGGACCATTTTTTTCTTTTCAATAATTTTTTTCCATTTATCTGCACTTTTTTCACTTTGTCACGTATCTCCATCTCCAACTTACTTGCCACCTGCTGATTAAAACAGTATTTGAAGAACGAAACAGATGGATGTGAATTGTGTCCCACATGTGAGCGACCCGGATGCAGTTCTGCAGTCCTTGGTTTGATAAAATGATCCACGCAGTTTTAGGATGCTGAGCATTTAATTAAAAATATAACCACATAATATGCTCAGTAAAGCAGCTCTGCTTGTAAAAGACGTTCAGAAAATGCTGAAGGGGGACCTCTCAGTGCAGGTACCCCATACCTTTGGCAACTGTTCTACTTGCTAAATTATTGGATAAAGGGTTTGGCCCTTGTCTTTCCAACTCTGTCTCTAAAGGAGGAGTGGTCTGGGCCTATTGTGAGGAGAGAGTTCTCACAGGAGCTCACAGGGAAGAGGCAGCCTGACATTTTATGCCCAGAGCAATATGGATTTTAACAAATTATCTGTCGCAAGCATTTTTCTGCTAGCTATGGTTTCTGCTCCACATACTCCCCTGAAGGAGCCTCCTGCTCAATGTGATGACTTTTTAAAATGTCTTAAAGTTTCAGCACTCCTTGTCCACTGAGAAGACTGGACAGCTAAGCTAGAAATTAGTTTTTGAAGACCTGATGCTTAAAATGTTAAGAATCACATGGCTTTGCTTTGTAGTGCTTGAGTCCCATTGGGGAACTTATTTGTTTTTATATGAGTTCCTCTCCACTTCTCTCCCTCTACAGGGAAGAACTGCAAAAGCAGCACTATGCTTATCTTTCCAGGTGTTGTAAGGGGGTCTGGTATTGAGAGAAAATATGAATTTCAAAAAACAATGAAATAAACCCTTTCAAATACAAAACAATTTCAGATATACAAATACAACTGTGATGTGCTCAAATAGTACCAAAACAATACTGTCTTAACACAGGTTACAAATTTTTTGAATTTTGATGTTACTTAGAGGATTCTGGTTGTATCAACCACAATAGTCCCAGAGGCCTGGAAAAAGTTCAGTTGTCCCAATCTGCATTTACTACTAGATCTGATAGATACTTGATACCAACACCAAAGTAAATTATCAATCATTTCAGCAAAAGATACTAAAATAATCTGAAATTAAGACATAACATTCTCAATTTTTTTTTCATAAAGTAAAAAAACCCAAAAACCCCACAAAAAACCAAACAACAGAACCACCGGAAAAAATCCCAAAACAACAACAACCAAACAACAATTAAAGAAGCCAGCAAAGCAACCTTAGAAACAATTTTGGAAAGCACAAAGTCACGTTAAAACTAAGTTACCATCTTTCCATTCAGGTTGCTTCAAGTTATTTAATCTCCCAGGGCAGTGAGGAAACGCGAACACCGTCACGTGCAGTTGACACAGCACTACCAAAAACGCGAACATGGTCGGAAATCTGTCAGACAGAAACTGGCGTGAGTTAACAAAGAATGACAGCGCAATCCTCGGAAGTGTCAGCGATGAACCCTGAGTGAATCCTGTCAGTGAAGTCATCCAGCGCAAGCACCTACACGCACTCGAGGCTAATGGCTCCTGGAAGGGAGACACCGACCCGAACTGGTCCTGCCTGTCTCTTGCGGAGTTCTCGTTGTGTAACATCCGCACATGTCACCGGGGCCGCTCTCGCCAGCTGCTGCTCTCCTCTCCCGGCCAAACAGCGGCAGTCCCGTTCGTTGGCGAATTGACGGGGAAAGAGCCCCGCAGGGTGCCCCACGTAGGCTCCGAAACTGCAAAGCTACGCCTCTGCCGCCGGAGGAGGTAATAAAATCTCCCCGACGGGAACAGGTACAAAGCCCGTTTTGTCAGAGGCATGAAATAAACCCGTAACTCTGCACGGAGTCACCCGACGCAGGTGAAAACACGATCATCGCCCGAGGCGGGACGTGCGACGGCCACTCGGGGCCAGGGCCGGGCGCTCCCGCAGGGCTGCCCCACCGCTCCCCGGGCTCGCCCGTGGCCAGGGCAGAGCGCTCTGCCACCCCCGCGGCCGCCCCGGCCCAGGCAGCTCCGGGGAGCAGGGTGAGGTCCCGGGGGGGCCGCGGAAGAAGGAACACCTCATCCCGCTTCCCAGCGCTGCCATACCTGTCCCGGCGGGACCTGGGGGGAACGGCTCACGGGGCAGCCCCTCCCAGGCTGTGCGGCGGGATCCGAGCGGATCAGGTGCCGGGACAGCCTCTCCCGGGCTGTGCGGCGGGATCCGAGCGGGTCGGCTGCTGGGACAGCCTTTTCCTGGGCTGTGAGGCGGGATCCAAGAGGATCAGGTGCTGGGACAGCCTTCCCCTGGACTGTGCGGCGGGATCCGAGAGGATCGTGTGCCNACAGCCTTTTCCTGGGCTGTGAGGCGGGATCCAAGAGGATCAGGTGCTGGGACAGCCTTTCCCTGGGCTGTGCGATGGGACCCGAGAGGATCGGGCGCTGGGACAGCCTTTCCCTGGGCTGTGCGGTGGGATCCGAGAGGATCAGGTGCCGGGACAGCCTCTTCCTGGAAGGGCGCGGCGCAGTCACGGGGCTGAACCCGGGCTGCCTGAGCCCCGGCTGGGGCCGCCCTGGGGCGGAGGCAGAAACGCCCCTGGAGCCTGGGCAAAGAGGGGTCATGGGGAGCGCTCGGGCCACGGGGAGATTTTCCCTCGGGCACTACCCTGGGCTTTGTTTCCAGGCGCCTGCCTGACCTCACAGCCCCCGCCTGGACCCCGGTGCGGCGTAGGCAGCAGGTTCCTTCTCGCTCCCGCAAAGCCTTCTTCTGTTAAGGCTGACTTTTTGTGCCCTGGGTTGATGGCGGTGCTGAGAGGCCGGCTGGAGTTTTGCTCCTCTGGAGGAAAGCGCACGGGGTGCTGATGGAAGGCAGCCGGCTGAGCAAGGGCGGGGGCAGGGTGTGCCTGCCCAGCCGGGCGAGGCAGCGAGGTGCTGCTGCTCCACGGTTTAAGCATTTACCTAGCTATCAGAGAATCTTGTCTCCACCAAGCTTTCCAAGCCAGGCAGCTGAAAGGACCAGCAGTAGTTTTACCCATGTGAAAACAATTTTTTGTTGTGTTTTTTTTTTTGTTGTTGGTTTTTTTTTGGTTTTTTTTTTGTTTGTTTTGTTTTGTTTTGCTTTGTTTCGGGTTTTTGGTTGGTTTGTTTGGGCATTTTACTGTTAGGGGTTTTTTTGTTTGTTTTTGGTCAGTGATGGTAAACCTTAACCTTACAGGCTAGAAAGGGGCAGAATGGTTCCCTGAAATGCATGAGGCTGGTTTGCACCAGCACACCCCTGTTCAGGAGCTCCCATCACTCTCCTTCGTAGAGCAGAGGCCAGGCTGAGCACATGGATCTGTGGCTCTTTCGGCTTCTCCAAAGGACAAGACAGAAGCAATTAAGTGCTTCACATTTGCTGTAAGGATTTGTTTAATACTGTGTGCTGGGAACGTTAACTATGTGAAAAATGTTAGGATAGGCTGGGTTGGGTTAAAAGCTGCCCAACAGAGAAACTGTCGGGATACAAGTGGAATAATTTTGCTACTAGGAAATCCAGGGACTGACAGTGATTTGTGTCTCTGCTTGTCTCTCCAGTAGTGACTTTGGATTGTATTCTTTATTTAAGTGCTGGAATGACTTGTATATTCAGAAGCAGGAAAGAGTAGAATGAGGGGGTATTGGATAACACTAGTGGAAGGGATCAGAAATTCCTTAGAGAAAACCAGAAACTTCTGATGTGTGAAATAAGGAGAACTGTTTGGAGGAATGATGACTGTAGTTAAATATTTACTTTATGAAATCAACACACTGCCATTTAGAGTACTTGATGAATACGTAACTCACAAGCTGGGATGACTAATGCTTTTTAGCTGTTGGAGATCTCAACAGAAAATTCTATATTCTGATTGTGTATGTGCTTATAACATAGTGGAGAACTAAGATAAGAATATTTTAGAAGAAAACAGTATAGATTGTTTATTATCTAGATAATACTAAGGAGACAAGTGTACTTAGCTGCTACTTGTTGGAAGGCAGGAGAAACTACCATTACTTTGTAAAGGGCCTTACAGCTTTGTCCCATGCCCCTCTACTCAACCCTCACCCTGAGTTCCTACCTGAGTGTCTCAGACAGGGTGGTGCCAGCTGTGAAATAGCTGCTGACAGCTCCAGTGCAAGGGCATGAATGTACAAAGACTCTGTGGTGCATTTAAGCCTAAGTAAAATACCTGCATGCCAATGTGGGATCTTCTTTTGTGTCGTAACAACAGCTTTGTTGTGAGGAAACAGTGAGGAAACTCTGCTGTACAAGTAGCAGGTAATCTCCATTGTGTTATGCCAGCATTGTATATCACTGTTAATAGAGGGGGAAAAAGATTTTTGGAGTTGCTCATGTATGCCTTCTGGGGAGTGGATGTGCATCCATCCCCTGGCCCTGCCCATGTCAGAGGAGAAGGCTCCAGGTGTGATGGGTCAGCCCCATCCAAACTCTCCTGGTGGAACTCACCCCTGCTCTGAAGATGGAGGAGCAATGCAGCAGTAGAACTCTGGTGGGAGAGGGTCTCAGAGCTTTAACACTCACCAGTGGTTACCCAAATGCCTCTGACTGTGCAGCTTTTAGCAAAAAATTTGTGTCTTCTGTCTGTGTGTGCATGAGTGCTTGCGCAGGTGTGGTGGAGGTTTTTCAAAACCGTGTGACACAAAACCAGTATAGTTTATTTATCACTGAGATGTAACAAAAATTGTTACAGTTGTTATGCATTGGGAAAACAGGAGAGCGCAGTCTCTTGCTTTGGAGAAGACTGTAACTTTCTCCCGAGTGTCCTTCTGAGCTCAGACTGAGTTTCCAACTCTGTGATCTTGAGGACTGGCAGTGAATCCTCACTCAGGGTGGCTGTACACGCAAATGGGTGTGTGAAAACTTATGCTGGAGGTAATGACTAGAAGTGTGCTTGAGTTCTGGTTTATTATGCAGATCACAGAAAAGATAATGATAAGTAAAAAAGGGGGCAGCAAGTGCTTAGGTTAAATAGAATATTTCCCATGTATATGCAGTTTTTAGCATGGCAGAGGAATAAGTACCTTTTGCATGTAACTTTCCTACTTGTGAAGTATTTTTTCAGGTAAAATAGCTTTGATTAGTAAGCTGTGTGATGAAGCTGCTCAGAAGGATGGAACCAGCAATTAAGATATTACTTTCATCAACCTTTCCAGGTAAATACCAGTATGCAGTATAGTAGATACATAATTAAAAATATTCAGAGAGGTAGGAAATAGGAAATTAATTTATATCACTTGCTTTTAACGTTGGGTGAATATATAATTCATGTTTCTAAAAATATCTCTAAATTATTGACCACACTAGCTAGTATACTTATTTATCTATATTTTAGAACTTCACTTGTTGCTGTGATGTTTGGTAAAATATTGTTGGAGAAATTAAATATGGTGCCATTGAACTGAACCAGGACTGTGTATCTCTCACAAAAGGAAGATGGTAGCTATCTAAGATGTTTATGCACTGATCATTTGATTTTGAATATGCTGATTATTTTGCTGCAAATAAATAGTGGTGTATTCATTTTTACTATTCAGGTATTCATTTCAGTATAGTAAAGAATAATATGTTTTACTGATTTTTGATTAGGAGGACTTTGGATGTAAATATATCCTACCATAATTCAAGTAATAAATTTCTTACTGTTCAGTTTCTCATGCAGTATTTATCAGTTGATCTGATAACGAAATGACATAAATGTGTAATTGAGAATTACAAATCCTCTCATCAAGGATATGTGGAGCTGTGTGTGTCTGGTCTGTTCTTTGCAATGGTTTATTTGATATCCTGAATCATATAGTATAGGTTTGTCCTTTATACAAAACTATTGTAAGTTCTTATGTTTGTTAGCTGAATTTCCATCCAGGTAGCTTGATTGAGGAGTAATGTTTTTTTGCTAGAGGTAATTGAATGTAACAGATTTTAATTATTGGTTTTCTACTGTTAACATCAAAGGGCTTTGCCTATCATATTCAGCAATAAACATGTCAACAAGCAAATGAACCATATCAGTTTCTTGGAGAAATCTGGTATCCCATTCCACACAGTACATGCAGGAGGGAAGGGTTTTTCTAGACCAGGCCATATTTGAAAAAGACACCTTCTTTTTTGGGTACTCCTTGGTGTCCTTTACAACTTCCTGTAGAAATGCCTGGTTTTTCAGTTAAATTGGTTGGTCTAATAAAAGATTTAATAAATTATATTATGTTATTTGACAACTCTGTCATCAAGTGAATCTTTACTTGGAATCAATATTACTATTTTAATGACGTTATAATAGTATTTAAATGTGCCTTGAATTCAGATACACAAGTCACTTCATTTTTAGCTAAGGCTATTGCTTCATCCCCACATGACATGATGGAGTCTTTTAAGTGTTCATCATGAAATTCTTTACAATTAAAAATTGAATTTAGCTGATTAACGTCTGCTGAAGCTGTTGCTTTTCTCCTTCAGAAGACTGCTAGTGATTCTTCCAATTGAAAAAATAAAATTCTGGCACAAATATCCTATGGCAGTGTAGGGGAAAAAGCAAGAAACATGAAAAAAAATAGGGGTTTAGTAGAAAAATAACTAGGATTTTAGGAACAGGTTGATAGATCAATGTTAGTTGTTAAGTTTCAGAATAAAACTTAAGTTTCAGGCATGATTTTTCAAACATATTTTAAGAAAGCCTACACATAATTTAAATATTTGGTTATTAACCACTAGGGTGTGAGATAATTCGTATTGGTGAGAAATAATCATAGACACTTGTAATAACACATAAATAACAAAAGTAATTATACATGCAATTAATATAATTGGCTACTGTCATAATATTCTAACCTGTATGGGAAAGTTATTGAACTAAAATTGCTTACAGAGGGTCAGTAAAAACCTTTCAGGGCTTAGCTTCACATACAATTGCCTTTGTATTTATTTGAAGGGGAGTAGAAATGTCACCTGTGCTGAAGGGGACACAAACACCCATTCTGATTTCAGTAATTGGCCCAGTGCTGCCAGCCCCCTCTACAGGCCCTGAGAATGCTACTCGTCTAACAGGATTAAAATTCTGCATTGTCAGTTGCTCCAGATTTTTTTAGATGCAGCAAGTTTAATAAGACCCAACTTTTTTTTTTTTTTTTTTTTTTTCCATGAGAAAGACTATTAGGTTGTGAGACTTCTACATAAATGTCCTGGTGTGATGTGAGCATTCCACAAAATGGTTTCTGGAAAACTGTCACCGTAAGTTGGTTCATTTGAAACTGTGTGCTCCCAAAGATACGCAGGGTAAAAAAATCACATCAAAACCTTCTAGCACCATGATGAAAATCTGCTTCTGGCTTTTCTTGATACAGTTTTGTTGTGTTTTGATTAGTGAAAGGAACCAGTTTGGGTTAGGTATTTAGGGTCACTGGCAAGGATAAAAGTTCTTGGCCTCAAGGGGTGGAGCAGGCTCATCGATGAGGGGAGGACATAAAGGAGCTGGAGCCAGGCTCTCTGCCCAGTGACAGGACCAGAGACAACTGGTACACACTGAAACACAGGAGGTTCCTTCTGAGCGTAAGGAAACTCTTTTTTTTTTTTTTTTGCTGAGGAGGTGACTGGGCGCTGGCACAGGTTGCCCAGAGAGGTTGTGGAGCCTCTGTTTGTGGAGATATGCAAAGCTGGCAGTAGTGTCCCCGCTTGGGGCTGGGATGGACTCAATGACTGACCTCCTCCCAGCCTCAGCCATCCTCTGGTTCTGTGATATTGTCTTCTACCAGAGCCCAGGCCCTGATGTTTCCACTTCATCTCAACTTTCTGAGGTCTGGGGTTTCTATTTAGCTCCTTAGGTATTTCTGTTGTGTTCCCTTGTTTGCCTCAGTAACCCATTTTTTCTGCGGAGTTGAGATCTGGGACTTCACCAGTTTCCTTTCCTGGCTCACGGTAGAGGGAGCTGTGTGGTGGCCACTCAGCTTTCATCTGCAACACTTTCGTTTAAAATTTGGAATGTTCCTGCTGAGGATCTGTTATCAAAACAGAGAAGAGTAAGCTGTAAGCTGTGTCTTTAAAGGTTTCATTTTCTAACAAAATCGAGCTTGTGAGCTGTTTGTGGGTGAAGTGATGGAGCAGCAGACTGACAGCTTTGGCTGTGTTTTAATCCTGCACAGTTGCAGCAGCCGTGCAGCTTCTGACGTGCACTAATGCAAGAGCTGTTGGTGTTTCTATGATGCTTGGCACTTACTGTGGTAGCTGTGGAGATACCTTTGTAAACTTTGTTGCTGTGATACAGGCAGTGTCTGTTTGGTAAGGATTTGGTTGATCCACAAGGAACTTGTTTGTGATTGTGGGACAGTTGCTTGAAGATTAGCAGTGAAAAAGAGATTTTTAAGTTTTCGCTAGACATGTAACCTTGAAAATTCAACTTATTTGCGGTGGTGCATAGAAGATAACTTTAACTGAGAGAGGTGCTTTTATCTAAGCAGATGGAATGGTTATTAGGGTTGATAATAGATCACATTTTTACTGTTTTTCACACATTTTTTCCTGCATATTGTGCTGATCTTTTTATATTGATTACAGTTTCTGAAAAATGACCAAGCACATTACACACATATAAAGATTAAAGTGAATATTACTGATTTTAAAGAAGTAATCAAATGAAAGTTAGGGGGTTTTAGTCCAAATGAGAGCATTCCACAAGTGTGAGGCAAAGCCAACACTGCTCTGATGAGGATGAAGTCATTCTTTGCTGTGTTGTAAAACCTGGTTCTGAAAACACTTGTAGACTAGACAGAAGTTTTTCTGAAAAATGCTAAGATCAGTGATGAAAAGCTGCCTAAATAGTCTCTCTGCCTAAGAAAATAGGCAGAAAATTTAGTTCAGCAGTCTCCCTATGGAGAGTATTCCAGCAAGGAGTAGTGGTACAAATTCTGTCTCTTTTTGCTTTATGGATCCCTCCTTGTTTCCAGCAGAATAGTTTTAGTGACCACATCTCAGGTGTATATACAATTCTTGACATTTCTATCAAAGGTAAAATATTTCACAGTGGATGCCAAACTCTAATGCTTAGTGGGAGTCCCTTCTTGGAAACATAATCTGTATTACTCTGGGCAGGTGAGCAAGCAATTAATTGATTTGTGCTTTAGGAGAACCTCATGTTGTCACATTCATACAAAGCTGTTGGCGTGTATTGGAGAAGGTTACTGAGCCCTGGCTCAAGATGGTTTGAGGATGCTTTCTATAAAATCCTTTATTTCCTTTTTTTCTTTTTTTATCTGGAGATTGCAGAGTTGAATATGAAAAGTCTTCTGGAGTTTCCTTGCTTCTGGATCTTGGGGAGCAATTTTTTTTTTTTTTTAATTTAAAAAGATGTCTTGGGAGAAGGGACCTAAGGTGGTGAGTTTTGCTGTGCCTGTGACAGAAGGAATTTGTGTGACATGGAGGATGGCAGGGCCTTCAACAGCCTCCTCCATAAGTGCATGAGGCAATTAAAACAGCAATAAACAATTGGAAGAGGCTCCAATCTTTCACAAGGGGCCAAGGAGCTTCCACAACAGAAGGGGCCACCTTAATTGTGGTGTGGCTCATACATTTTCTTCTCTAAGGAACAGGGGTTTTGGTGATGCTTTCTTTGATTATTTCACTATTGACTCATTTCCTCAGGTAGTTGAGATCTTGTCTGCTACTTAATTTTTATCCAGACTTCCTTTTATTCTGCTTCTTCATGCTCCCCTAAAGAGGAGCTAGAGTTGAAATGTTTTGTCTCTACGCATTAACATCAAATTTTTTCTCTGGACAAAGATGCATTTTATTTTGTCTTTGTAGATTATGATTAGTGTATTAATGAAGATGCTCTGTGGACTCACTCAAATTTTTTTCTTAATAAGCTAGTGATCAAGCAGTAAATTATATAAACAAGTGAATAACTCGTTCTGCTTCTTTTTCCCAGGTGCATTTTGCAAGTTTATGATTGGCAGTTGTGGAACAGAAGAGGTATCCAGTGGAATGGATTAAACAAGAGGGTTGAATCATGGTGTGTGAATGTTTTTGAGACAGTCTTGCTTTTGTTCAACGTAAATCTTGCGTATTTAATCCCTATACTTTTTGTGCCCATAATTAAGATGTTGCTTCTTTTACTAAACAAACAAGAGCTTCCTATTAACTCCTAGTAAGGACATCAGCTGAATTTCCCCCCATTGTTTAATTATTTACTGTATCCTACTTTTTCTTTTCATACCACAAGTTTGGGTTTATAGTAACTGCAGTTCAATTTCAGAAATGAAGGTCTTCTGATTTATTTCTGAGATTTTTCTCTAAGAAAAGAATAATACAGTAAATAATGCGAAAGATGGTAGAAGTTGAATAGTTGACCATTTGAGTTTAAAAATAAAAAATGAAATTTAAATAACCTGTGTGTTTATAGAGTTTTAGGCATGTTTACTTATTTGTGTAGGGAGACAGAGGTCCCATGGAATAGGATGAACTTTTAATTGTCATTGAACAAGGGATGAGAAATTCTGTTCTCTGTTAAATGCATTTAAGGCACTCAAGGAAAATTAAGTTTTAGGATTCTGTTATGGATCTGTTATGAATTTTCTTACTCTTTTGAGCTCTAGGCCACAAGTACATGAAGGCTGTGACGGTTTTAAAGGCCTGGCAAATTTGACTTTCCTTTATAAGGTCTTAGATTCTGCTGTGGTGGAATCACCATTGCTATCAGTAGTTTGTTTTTTTCTCCAATGCTGCACTGTCCAAGTTCTGTAGAAATATGCTTATGATTTACTTTTTTGTATAAGAAAGATGTTACAAAAATGATTATACCAATTATGCAAGGAAAGGCTAACTAAAAATACTACTGGCATAAGGTGACTTTGAGGTGGTTGACTTTGCACAAAAGAGTACTGAAGAATCGAAATAAAAGAAAATCATGAGGCCATGGTGTAAGTACATCACAGAAAATACATTTACAATACAAACAGATATAAAAACTGCAGGCGTAGGAAGTAAAGGGAGCAACTTTTGGATGCTCTGTAAATTCCTCTAAGAACAAATACACACAAGAAGGCACCTCAAGGCATTTTGCCTCAACTTCAGGCTAGGTGGGTGATGCTTTTAAAAATGGTAGATTTTGTAAAAGCAATCAAAAACATTTTTTATGCATATATCTATATGTTGGAAAGCATAGACACTGAAGTGCACCATGAAACCTGCAAGAACATAGGAATAAAAATAATACAGAGTAGGAAGCAAGGAAGATTAAACAATGTGCTATTTGATGCTACTAAAACCACTCTTTATTATAAAGACTCTTTTCAGATGATATTTTTCTATAAGCATCTTTTTTATATTGGGTGATCTGTTTTTTCAGGGTTTTTTATAACATCACAAAGTGAAACAAAAAAAACCCCAAACTGACCATGTGCTACCAAACTGCTATGGAAACGTCTGTTTAGGATTAATTTAGAGAATCCTTTCAACCAAAAAGTATATGTATATATTTATCACTTTAATAAAGATATATTCAATTAATTTTGAAAACCAGGGTAGAAAATTAATTTCCCTCCCACAGTCTTAATGAAGAAATAAAGAAACTAATTTCCCATTGCTGTTAGAGGGGTAATCCACTCCTTCACATATTAAGAAATTAATGTAACGCATCCAGTCAGCCAGAGTCTCTGATTCTTCCCCTCCCCCTAATCTCTTACACCAGCTTATTTTGTGCAACACAATTATGAAAAACAAAATTGGAAGAGACTTAAGTCCTTTTTAAGTCTTTCTGATTTCATTACATGCCACTTTTAGATCTGTTGCTATTTCCAGGAATATAGTCCATTGACTTTGATGGTGTTTACTAGTTTTGGGTCTTTTTTAAGAGAAAAAGAAGAAATTTTATGTTTCTAATAACAATAAATATTTTTTAAATTCCACACCCATTTTTAAAAAATGCCAGAAAAATATTAAGGAAGTATTGTGACAGGCTTTATATGCCTTTGTAGCATTTGTGGGGTTTTATGTAATCAAAAAGTCATCCTTTTTATTTGAACTAAATACAGAAGAAATGTACTTTCTTATGTTTATTTAATTTTTTAAAAATCTGATATAATTTTGTAATTCTAGGAATATGTGTGATCAGAGTTTTATAATTGAAAAGCAGGTCAAGATGTTATTTTAAGGTATTGGTCATGGGCAGTTGAGAGACAGATGTTCAGAATTATGTCCTTAAGACAGATTTTTGACCCACATAGGCAGCTTTATTTCTTTATTTATTAAATGACACTTCCTGCACAAGTGAGAGTGTGAGAGCAGTTTATGTCCTTAATGTAAGAAAACCATGAGGTGATGTAAATGTTCCTTTAAGGAAGGGACATAAAAAAACCCTGGTTTTGAAACTTGTCACTTGTAGGAGGCATTTTGAGGGGGTTAATCTTTTTTTGATGGTGAGTAGTGTTCAGTGAAGCAGCTCATTGTGTACACAGCTTGTGAATAGCATCATTGATAGCAAAAAGCTACAGGGTAAGTATACATTTAATTGATTTCTTGATCAGGAATGCCTCTGCAACAGGCAGAACAATGGAGCTTTATTACCATCACTGCTTGCTTGGTTGATGTGAATGTGGAATAATTCAGAAAATGGGGAGATGTCCAGAGCAAGAAGCACTGAAAATACAGCTGCTCTAAGGAGTTCTAACACATGAAGCTCTTTGGGAAGAACTAAGACCAGAAACTGCAATTTGATTTATAAATCAAAGATAGGCATCCATAAACATGTTTTGGGTGTGTAGGGATGATGGAAATAAATAAAATTCCCTCTTTTGCATTCCTTTCCCCACCCCTGGGTTTGAGCACAAGTAACAAAAACAGTGCAGGAAGACCTACAGACCCATTTAACATGGGAGGAAGAGGTAAGTATTTATTCTCTTCATGAAGGGAATACTTTATTTTATTTTTCTTCCATCTCATGTGCAACACAATGTCTCAGTAGTTATCTTTTATTATCTGTAAGAGTCATTGTTTCCAACAGGAGAGGAGCAATGTGTCTTTCAGGGCTGTATTCCTGGCTTTTCTCTGTTATCATTTTGATATTTGTATGCAGCTGTATTAATTATTTTCAAAAATGAATCCCAGTGATTAGTTCTTTTAATATTTGTGGTAGATCTCATTCACAGTATTTCAATTTGAAAGTGTTTCAATATTTTCTTCTATAGATATATTTCTCGTAAACTCATTTTACTTAGTCAAAAGCCATCACAAAAAGACTGATGCTGAATTAAGAAGCAACAGTCTAAATGCAATAGTTAATAATTTGGAAGAACATAGCAAAAATTTTTGGGACAAGTGTTCTGTTGTGGTTCTGAGAGCTCAACACAAATAAAGGTGAATGGCTGAAGAACAATCCACTTCCTGTAGTCCATCTGTAATGGAATTTTCCTTCCAGATGCCTGGTCTGATCATATTAAAGAGATACAGAAAAATTATTATTATGAATGGAACAATAAACTGGAGTTTTGTAAATGCAAGCCAAATAGGAGGACTGTTTCCATTTTCTCACTTGGACATCTTCACCATCTCTAAATTGCTTGTATAACACATTAAGGCAAGTTCAGCATTAAATACCATCTCAGTATGTGGGTTTTTTTTAGTTATATGGGAAACTCCTATAAGAGCATAACTTCAAGAATGTAGAAGTATTAATATGTATAGTTTGGAGTGCATCTGGTTGTTACTAAACTAAACTAGAAAAATACCAATTGTATTATCTGTAAGAGTTTGTGGTTCCATTCTCTAATTTTAAAATAACTTAAAGTGAAAAGACAAAGTTGATGTTTTCTTTGGTGGACTATGTTCAAATTACCCTAGAGATATGTTTGTACATAAAGAAGTTTAAAACAAACAAGCAAACCCAACCAATGCAACAAAAACTGATATAATTGCAAATATTACTTCCTAAAAATAGGATTTGATGGACTCCAAAATTGCTAAATAAATGTCACATTACTGTTGTACGAAATATCTCAGCAATGATACTGTTGGTTTTAAGTGTAAATTAATTGAATTTGGGTTAAAATTAACAATAACATTTTGCTGAAAAAGAAATTTATTGAAACATAGCATTTGGTTGGCGTGTTTCACTATCAAGTATACACTGTGGTTAAAAAATGGGCACATGATCTAAAGCAGTTATTTACAATAAAGATGGATGCAGATTTGAGATGCCATCTGAAGATTTTAAAATTAACTTGTTTTTTCCTCAAAAAAGATTTTTTTTCTTTTTAAGTATACACTTGCATGATTAACACTTGGAATTCCTGGTGAAAACCATTAGAGGGATGACTAAGGTTTGTTCAGTATGTTAATCTACTTACACTGCCAAGTGTATTTTGAAGATTGGAGTGCTGTGCTGAGTCACAAACATCACAATTTCCAGCAGCTGCTGGAGCCAATATGTGCAGATCTGTTTTCATTTGGCTGTGGGCTTCAGTCTGAGGGTCAGCCCTCTGCTCTGGTTGTTTCTTAGTTCCCAGCTGTGGCCTTGGCAGGAATAAGTCTCTGGTTACTGGTGACAGTCCAAATTCTGTCCCTGTCTGGGAGATCCAGATCACCTATTTGAAGACTTCTGCAGAGGAATGCTTTCTGACTTGTGCTTCGGAAAATGTTACGTTTCCAGGTATCATTGTGTCAAATTATTTTTTCAGGTTTTGCCAAGTAAATCACAGGATTTCAGGGGGAAAAAAGGCAACTCATTCCACAGTGACTGTATTATCTTTCCATTAGGTGTGATTTATGTGTAGCATGAAATATGCATAATTATTTGCTGTGGATTTTACTGAAAGACACTGACAACATAAAACTTAAGGAAATGATGGTTTCATGCTGTTGTTGATGACAATAATCCAGTGAAATACAAACCATCTTAAGTAAAAACCAACTTTTTGTACATTTGTATTTGAATTTTAACACAGAGAGGAAAATAAGTAGAAAAGGTTTCCTATATTGCCTTCAAATTTGTGTTTTGTTTTCTTTAAAATAGTGTATGTATTTCTGCAAGTCAGCTCTATTCCCTATTGTCCAGGAAATGAAATAATTGCTGGAAACCTATTTATTTATCATGTTCTTTATCCCATTTATTTTTGCCTCTTTCAAGTTTGATTGAGTAAAATTAATGGATCCTAACAAGCAGTTATTAGATAACTTCAGCTCACATTCCATGTTAAATATAAATCCTTGATAAATAAGTTCCTGCAGAACTTTCCATTATAGCTCTTATTTTTACATTGTACTTCTCCTCTTCTCTTGCCTGACTTGTATGACTTTGTATCTCCTTTCTTCCTCCTATGTCTAGGCCTTCTCCATGCAGCTGTTCAGTGTTGATGTATTAAAGATATGTTGATAAATATAATAATGAATGTTAACTTTGGCAGAGAACTATTCAGTTAGTAAAGTCATAAGCTGACACTATAGTAACAATTAACAGCGTACAATTTTGAAATAGTGCTGAAAGAAACTTTAAATTGTTGTGGTGCTTCATTATATAGTGCTATATAAAAAATTGCTGGATATAATGATTTCAGTTTTAATTCTCTTAGCATTTTCTGTGAATGTTGCAAAGCAGAGTTTGACAAACCATCCTGAGAATATTCCTTTGATATTCTGTGTTGATGGTGCTGCCCAGCCAAGAAAACAAAGCTTTAATGACAAATTATTTGGACTGAGTAAGAGTACAGTTCTGAGCATCATCATCATCATTCTGCTTATCGTTTTAATAATGTTCTTTCAGGTAACCCGTTAAAAATACATCTTTTACAACTTGAGTGCTTTGGAAATGTTGATTTTGTTATGAAGCATTTTCTTTACCATGTGTGTTCCAGCAAAGTTGGGCTGTGTACAGCTCGAAACTCAAATCACCTTCTCTTTAGTGTTGTGCGCATTTTAAAAAGCCATAAAATTGAACAATATTGTCATAGTTTAAACAAAGTCAAATAGACAAATCTAATTTATCATGTCAAAAAGCCTGAACCCCAAACAAAACAAACCCAAACAACAAACCAACAAATGTCGGGGAAAAAAATAATACAAACTTGGGGCAAATTACTTGTCCGCTCACAACTATGTAATGGGTCGTGTGAGATGAGAAAAAAGTGTCCGCTATGTCTTGAAAAATAAAGTGGTCTTCTGGCTTCCGTACACTTTAAAACGAATTTACTTGGTGTCACCAGAGGGCGGAGTGAAGGATTTGGGGTATATTAACTGCGTTTCCGTACTTTGATACTGTGTGAGCGCGCCCAGCACAAAGCCCTCACGGTGCCCGTCCCGCCGCTGCGCTCCCTCGGGGCACCAAGCGTGAGGCCGGCCAGCCCCGGCCTGGGAAGGGGCGGGCGCTTGGAAATACGGCTCTTTCCAGGGAGATTTTCGCCTCGACAGTGCAGGCTGAGGCGTCCTGCTCTAATTGTCCTGGAACAACGTGAAATTGGTGTTACACCGGCCTGCGCTGCCTCTGCCCGTGCTCCGCCGGGCCCTGAGGGGAGCGGGGCCCGCAGCCAGAAGGGTCGCGCTGTAGCCGCGGCTGCTGCCCGGAGTGCGGGGCAAGGGCTCGGTGCTGGTCCTGCTGGAGAACAACCTCCCCCTGGAACTGGGGAAAACAAGGTGTGTGTGGTTTTATTTGTCTTTTTTGAAAAAAGCAGGCTTCCAGCTGGGCCTGGGCAGCCACAGCACTCTTAATATCTTGGGCCTGCCCTGAAGAGAGCGGTGTCTTTCCTTGTTTTTAATATGTAGGGCTTAGTGTCTTGCTTTTCATATGGATTGTTTATGTGATACTCCATACAGAGTCTGGAAATACTAATTGAATTTAGCCAGGCTGCTTGCCTCTGGGCATATGATCAATTTTGTCCGGCCACAGGTCTGTGAGGAAAATATGTCAGTGCTGGGGCAATATATGTTTTATCTAAAAAAACCCCAAACTAAATGTGTAGACAACAGTAGAGTGCTTTGAACTGAAAAATTAGTGAAGTTATAATTCGTCATTCACTTAAGAATTAGAACAAATACATAGGACATCCACATTTACTGAGGATTTCTAGTAAGATCTCATTCATATCTTTCATGTTCATGGTGAAGGCTGACGTGAAAAAGATCTCTAAAAGTACCGTGTTCAGGATATTTGTGTCATTTTAGAAGTGTTGCTGGTTTTTCCTTTCTTCTGCCTTTTGCATTCAAGTTTTTATCACAGTGTAATGTAATTATGGTCTTCTAAAGCATTTTTACAGAAAGCTCATGCATCCTGCCTTCTGTCCTGCAAAAATCCTGTGCCTGTAGATTGTGTATCAGGCTGGGTATCCAAAGAAAGACAAGAACTCCTGCCTGCCCTCTGCAGTCTCTGCTCTTCTGGGATTTTGGGGATTCTGTAGCATGGAGAGGAGACATAAAATATTGCGTAGTGGTGCAAGGCTGCTCCTTGCTTTCTCCTGCCATTCTTGGCCTCTGGTGGGAGCTGTTCCAAACCTGGTGCTGCAGAAACATCCTTACTCTAACCTGGAGTGAGATGCAGACATAAAAAATTAGGACATTTTTCCTATGATTTTTTTTTGTCACTAATATTGACATTATCTATAATGCTTAGGCAGCAAAGAAACAATTTTCATGCATTATGTCCCACTGAGATAATAATATACTTCCTTTTAAAGCTTTATCATAGGGATACCATGTATTTAATAGCAATGTTAGTATAAGTTGTGTTGAGGAATGGTTTGTGAAATACAAGAAATACTTGTCAGACACATTTAAAGGAAGAGAGAGGATAAAAAAAGTAAACAAACCAGCCTTCAAGGCAAGCAGTTCTTTCTGGATATAAAGTACATACCCCCAAAAGTGTTGGAAAGAGGTTAAATATCAGTAGTGCCTGAACTTGCTGACACAGCATAAATCTGTTAATTGCTCATATTATATTATTTTGGACTGATGCCCTACCTGGTGGTACTAATTATTTCCTTGTTTACACTTGGTAGAGGTATTTCACAACTGTAACTACAAGCAAGCAGCAGCTTGGAGTGCTCGCTGAACACATCCACTCTTTTTGCAGTGTTGCAAATGAGCGCTGAGAGCTGAAGTTGTGCCTGCTCTGTGCTGGCAGGGCACTGTTGCTGGACAGGGAATTTAGATGGAGCCCTCAGTGCTTCTGGTAACTTAGTCTTGCACTGATCATTTTTGGAAAACAGCTGGATTTTTATTCCATGGCCGTGGCTGTAACTGCAGTGCATCCAGGACAGCACAGTTCAGTGGGACGTCGACTAGGTGGCAGCATGGTGTTTGAAACGGACACAAACTGCTAAAACACCTCTAGTTCCATTCTGTGCCTGTAAATTTTGAGTAAACTTGACTTCTGTTAATCCCTTCATCACTTAATGTCTCTATACTTATAGCTAAGAGGATGCTGACTAAATACTGGAAAGTATTTGGATGGAAAGGCTAGGGAGGAGAATTTAATCCCACATACAAACATGCTGTAAGCAGAAAACAGTTCTACAGTCTTAATCAGAGTGCTGCTGTTTATGGTTTTCTCTTTTAATTTGAGCTGAAATGAGTTAAGATATCTTTTGCTAGTTTATTAGTAATATTTTACTTGTGGTTGAAAAAATCTTCAGTTATTACTTATGGTCTTACTACAATAATGTCCTGTAAAAGACAAATACAGTATAATATGTAATTATTTTTGATGACAGGAAGTAAGGATCCTGATAATATATATCTGTGTTAGCTCTACTAACCAAATTATGAGATGTGAAAACTTAATCACACGTTTTTGGAACATGCTGGCTAGCTTGTGAAAGATTACATGTTTTCATCAAAAGAACACAGATTACTGAAGGCAACCTCTTGTAGTGGGGGCAAAAATGCAGATCCCACGCAATGGAGTACTTGGGCAAGCAGCTCCAGTCTTTTAAATTTCATCCAGCATTCAACAGGCAGCTAACACAGACTTTGGAGCAACTGACAAAATTCTTTAAAACTTCACCTTTCAATTACATTTGCTATAGCTCTGTATTTGATGGGAGTAATCTTTACTGCATTATGATCTCAGAAGCTGATTTGGAGCAGAGCAGTAATTGCTTGGAACCCCTGTTATCACATCAACATGAAGTATTGCAGGTTGAATAAAAAAAGGCTCTCAGAGGGACTTTCCCATATGCTTTCTGGGTCATCAGTTTGCTCTTCTCAGGAATGTGTTGTTCAGCTTTCCTTTTTTTTTTTTTTTTTTTTTTTTTTATTCCTTTTAAAAAAAGGCGGGAAAGGGNTTTTAATTCACGTTGAAACAGAGCTGGAAATGTGGAGGAAAAAAAAAGAAAAAAAAAAGTAAAAAACCCACTTAAAGCCTTCTAGGAAATTGGGAAAAGCAAGACAACCAACCAAGACCCTTTGCTTCTTGACAGAGAAAATCTGAGGGTTCTAGCAGCTGAGAGTTCTTTGTTTAATGCTTTTCCCACAATTCTGTTAAAATCGGAAACTTTGAAAAGCATTTTGTCATCCAGCAGATTGTTTCAGATTGCAGAAACAATCTGTTTCAGCAGATTGTTTCAGAATCTTTTATCAGCAAAGATTCCAAAGCACATTTTTAAGGACAATTTAAGGGGCCAGTGTTGGTCTTCCACCCCAAAAGGACACGATACTTTCCTAAGATTTGAGAAAGTTACCTTTACAAGAAGTGTACAGCTTCCACACTTAAAATCTTTACACTTACCTAAAAGTTAAACAAATGCCATTGATTTTAGACCAGAAACTGCTGGTACCAGAGATAAGGACAGTTTGATGTGACTAGGGCTGCTTTATCTTTGAAAAACAAGAAGCATGAGCATGTTCACAAATCTTTTCCTTGGGTAAGCTGTGCTGAATTGTAGGGTATTTCTTATATGGAGTACATCTATTATTTTAAGTCTTCAGCTGCTGGAGTGGCAAAGAACATCATCTTTGCTTTCTTCACTAAAAGGCTGGGTATTTTATACCCTGTCTGTTTCAGATTTCTGTCATGAGCCCTCTGGATGATTCTGTCCCGTGTAGTTAAGGTAAGCTAATAAAAATATAAACTCAATATATAGGGAAGAAGGTAGATAGAAAAAGGAAAAGAATGGTAGATATGGAAAAGGTAGATAGACCTAATTTTTGAGAGTAGGTGCAGCAAAGTAGTATTAATGCACCAGTAAAAGCTGGAGAATGTTCTCCAGAAAAGCCCTGAAGAAACAGTCTGGTCTCCAAAGGTATATTGTCCCAACATAAATTGCACACTGGTGGTCATGTTGTACTTGACTCTTACAGGATAAAAAGCAACATATGATCCAAATCTGTGCTTGGACAGATTTAAAAATCCTGTAGTTGCAAAGTCAAGGAAGAGAATTACTGTTCACTTTAATTCAGTAAAAGAGAATTTTAACTGGATTTTTGGTTGTTATTGATGAGACAACGAGGTAGAAAGACCTTTTACAAAACTTGGGACAAGTGTTCTTACATTGTGTGCTTATATGATGTATTAATAAAAGAAGATTCTATGGAACTTTAGTATAAAACAATGTTTATAATAAAATTAGTATAAAGAAGTCCTTTAAAATACGACCTTTGCATTGATAATGCTACCTGATTTACTGTAAAATTTAAAAAAATCATGTAATCATCTGCATTCAAGAGCCACAAGTCTACCTCATCACTTCTTCAAATGATTTTTGATTTAATATCATCTGACTACAGAAATAAAAATATTAGATTTTTATTGTCTTCTGGCTTTGGGTCTTTTTAAAGAATCCACATCTTGATGTTCTATTTTTAGGAAGAACACCACAACGCTAGTGTATTGATCTTAGCTTTTAGAACAAATTGTCTTATAAGATTGGCAATATATTTTTGAAAACTGAAAAGTTCGGGGATTTTTTGAAAAGTTATTAATGTCTAAATTTTTGAGGACTGTGAAGGAAATTTTTTTTTGTCTTGTATGATTCTCTAATGATTTGCAGGTCATCATAATTGCAGATGACAATGAGTAAATACAGTGATATTTTTAATAAAACTGTCGAAGGGCATCTTTAAAATATAAGTTGCATGGCGGATCCCCTTTTAGGAAGGAAGAGTTTTTGTTAAATAGCCCCGTGTTTTATACAGAGATGTAACTTCTGGAATTGCTAGAGGTGTCACTGCCTTTCTGAGAACCTGAATTCTTGTTTAGCTTATTTGTATTTCATTTGTATGTGTGAATGGAGCCCCTCTCAACTAAAGCCCGAAAGAACTGCCAAAAGACACGACCTCAAAGGACAAACCAGAGATTTGACCCAGCGCAGCTCACTGAAGAGGGTCTGTTACACCCCATAATCTGGGGTGTGCTCCTCATGACCCCACCTGGAGCCCTCTGGATCCCGAAATCAGCTCCTGGAGAGGTGGTTCTTGCACAGCTCAAAAGAGCTGCACTTCTGGAGCTGTACAGATGGGATCTGGGTGGGCAAATCTGGTGAGCTGGTTGGGTTTGGGTGCTGTCTGGTGCACACAAATTGCTGCTTTTCCCAACAAAGGTGGTGTAATTCTTGCAGGAAGGTGTGAGATGGAGGAGAAAATGAAACATAACATTTGTCTATCAATCCCTAAACTGAAGGATCAAACTTCAGGCAAGATCAAACATAACTGCATTAAATATTTTTCAGCCTGTAGAAATTTGAAAATAAATAACCCTACCTACAGAAAACCTCTGGATTTAAAGTAGAAAAGAAAAAGCAACAATAGTGATAGGGGGAAACATGCCTTCAAAAATTATTATTTTTTTAAATCAAATTGAGCCCAAGAAATTTAAGACCTAGTAAAATACATGTTAGGCTACCTAAACCTAAACAGGTTCTTAGCAATGGTTCTTAAAAAATGTAGCTTACTCTAGCTGTCTTTTCTGTAGTTGTCTTTACAGAGGCCATGTACCCAGTTGTTTCATAGTCCACATTTTATGGCACTGGGTGCCAGTAAGT
>VZSE01011626.1:304688-429688 GCA_013398275.1 Promerops cafer | reverse complement strand
AAGTCCATCAGAGACTTTACTTTCCATTCGACTGTTAGACTTCAAAACAAGTTTATTGGAGGCAATAGAAGAACTGCGTATAAGACGGGTGAATTTGTTTATCTTGGATTTGGTCTTTCTTTGTCTTATTTTGGTCTCTCTGTAGGTAATCATAGAAAATGCTGTGTAAGTGTGGCTAAAACTCATGCTGTATTTTCACCAACCAGGGTTTTGTTTAAAAATATAATAGGTTTAAGTATTGGCTGTATAACAAATTTCTCTGTAGACAGCACAAAGGCAACAGGGTTGTATGGGAATGAATTTGATTTTTCTGTAACAACGTAAGAAGTTGCTAGAGTTGATAATCAGGCTATTGAAAAAGAAGCTACATTAAATTATTGTCTTTCATTATAGTTCTTCTCTTTAAGAGCAGCCTTTGATACAAAATCAAAAGAAATAATCCAAGTATTTTCCAAGTCCCCAAGTCTTTCTCATTTCATAACTGATTTGCCATTTGCCAGAAAAGTGTTGATTTTGGCTGCTTACTTGTGCTTTTCAGAATTACCTATGTGGGCAAAGAGCTATATTAAAAACACTTTATTTCACCATTTTTACATTGCTAAACTATGAAGCTAGACCCCTACAATAATAGTGTATTGAGTATTGGGGTGGGGGTGTTTTGTTTTTGAAATGAGCTGAATCATCTTGGAGTACCAAGGTAAAACTGCTTTTGTGCTGGTAAAGGCAGCTGTTTTTTCATGTAGGTAATTTTTCTCTTATATTTTTCTGTGGTTACTTTTTCATTTGTGGGTATGTAAACATTCTTGTCTATTTCTCCCCTTAGGGTTTCTGAACTGTTGAGTGTATTGAAAGACCTAAAGTGTACTCTTCTTCAACTGATGAATTTGACCTGTTCAAAAGATGTGTATTATTACTTTTAAAATATTAGTATTGATGACATGCTTGATTTATGCTTATTTTGATCTAAGTGAAATGCTATAATCCTCTCTTTTAAAGCCATAAACAGAAGAATGACTGCCATTAGAAAGAAAAAAAAGAGAGAAAGGCTGCATGATGGTGCTTTCTTGGTGCAGTACTGTTATGCCCCCATGGTGTGATCCCCAGACCTGTGTTACAATGGTAGTGTTTAGTCTAGTCAAACCATTGTAGTATTAAAAGTGAAGACTGAATAATTTAAATTTTATTATAATAATCAGAGTATACTTGTCTTTATGAGACCACTTAGCCAAATTTACATGGTTAACTCAATGCTGCAATTTTAATGCACTTGGTCAGAGCCTAAATTGTTCATGGAGTGCCATGAAATTTCATTTCTTGGCATTTTTCTTTGGGTTTTTATGCCTGTTTTGTGTCTGCTATACTACAAGAGTTTGTGACTGTGATTTTATAAAAGTTGTCTCAGAAGGGAGAGTAACTTTTTGCCTTAAAGTTGTTTTTAGTTTCAAAATTGATGCAAATGCTAAGAGCCAATTTCACAGTTAAGACATCATCCTAAGTTTCTAAAATAGCTGTGCTTTCCTTTACCCTAAAAATATATATACATATGTATATATTTACCTGTTTAGTTAGAAATTTAGGTAAAAAATGTAAGCATTTTACAGACAGGCAGTTTGAAATGTTAGAGTGTCCTTGAATGCATTTTTGATTGGTTTTGATTTAACAGTCAGTTCAGGGATGCTTGCTTAGTATGTCTGAAGTTTGGAATATAAAACATAAGTATTTTGAAGAAGCAAGAGTTATTGAATAATGTGGCTTATGCCTAGTGGCATTCATTTTTATATTTTTAAGTAGAATTTTGTATGGATGTTTTTGCTTTAAAATACCCCTAAAAAACCCTCTCCTGATTTTAGCCATGAATTTCTTACAAATTCAGTCAACATGAGGTTATTCTGTAAATTTTTAATCAGCTCTGAGAGAAAGGTAGTGCATAGACCAAAATACAGGGATAACTCAGAGAATTACAGTGCCAAGAATGAAACACACAAACTTAAACTGTGTCATCTGCTCCATCAGAAAGTGGAGTAAAAGTGAAAATTCTGCAGGTTTCTTACGATTTTTCCCACTTCCTTTCCAGGTTGCTTGTGAGGTTCAGTAGATTGATAACCTGAGGGAGGCACTAGAGCCAAAACTCTAAGTTTTGTCTTTGCCCTCTGGCTTGGCCTCAGCTGAGATTATTTTACCTCTGTTTGCTTCTGTTTTTCTTCCTGTTCTTGGTCTTGCTTGTCACTTCAACAGGAGACTCTTTGGGACGGGACCTATTATGTATTTCGAGTTTAATAAACTGCCTGGATTGGTTGGTTAAGCTGCAGTACAAATCCAGATTAATAAAAATAAATTTGTGGATGAAATTATCTGCGTGAAGCTAATAAAAAGCAAACTCTTAAATATGAAAGTATTTTGAGAGACTTGTTGCAGTCCTTACTCAGTGTCATCATACTGTAGTTAAACTCTCAAAAGTGGTTTAGAAGAGTTGCTCAGAGTAAGGGGCTGTTCATCTGTTTCATCTTCCAGAGGAAATCCCAATCCTTGATAGCTGTTCAAGTTTATTCTAAAGAATACATAGCTTAAACGATTATACTTGATACAGCTTCACTTTATTCCTTTGGCTATTCACAGGGTCTTTGTTCTCCACAGGAATTGACATAATATGAATATGTAAGTAATTAAAATCCACAAAAAATTATATTTCTATTTCCCCTGCCCCACAGAGATTAGTTCACACTCTACTAGTTAGAGTGTCTTCTATTTTTTCCAGTTGAGCTTTCCCACTCCTCAAGCACTGACTAATTTTCCCACTCCTCAAGCACGGATATCCCCTTCACTTACTTCCATTCTCTGTCAGTCTTGCTCTGCAGTCACCTGAGTGCGTTTTCTTCCTAACAGTCTTTTAACTGGATTTTATACCTAGGTGTAAATTAGGGTAGTTTTTTAGTAAAATGACAGAAACAAGGACAGCTGAGTATTGGGGAAAAAAGTGAGCATGTGCATTTAAGAGAATAAACAGCACTGAAGTTTCAGATCTCATGACTGTGACATCCTGTGATATTGTTGTTTGAGTCAGCAAGCAGTGTGTTAGATGATAATTTCTGTGTTAGTGAATGATGTGGCTTTTGATTAGGAACTGATTACTTGCAGTTGGAAAGTGTCCTAAGTATCAATGCAGGCCTTTCTAGGAATGTATTTTGATAGAAGAGATTTATTTGAATATAGAATAGTTGTAACCTACGCAGTGGAGTCAAGGACAGATGAATGAAAAATTTCCAAAGGAAAAATAGTGGTTGGTACAAATTTCTGTGTCTCTGCATCTGAAAAAGCGATGTTTTTGAGAATAGATTCCAAATATAGATTGCTATTATTTTTAATTAACTGTCAGAACTATGAAAATCCAATAATATTTTATCAGGAACTGAAGTTAGAATAATGCTTCTGTAAATATCTTCTCTCCTTTTAACATTTGTCCTGGAAACAAAGCTTAAGAACAATATCCATGAGATCTACTAAAAATGGTACTGGTCTGCTTCATTCATGAAGGAATTTCTAATTATAGTATGAAACACTCAGAAATTGTAGTTTCTGTGAGTACTATTTGACCTGCATGAAAATTGGATGTGCAATTTTGTAGGAGGGAGACTGTAAGTTCAAAAAAGATAATAAAAGTACCTAGCAGCAGTTTGGGCTGCTTGGACATGAGCCAGCTGTACTCTGTTCCTAAATCTGTTCAGGGTCAAGAATCGAGGGGGCTTGACCAATCCACAGCCCATCTTGTAAAACTACAGCCTGAAGCAAACACTTTAAAGAAGGCTTGACACTTTCTAAAGGTTATAACGAGTAAATAAACCATCAAATTACTCCTCTTTTATTGTTATGGTAGTCTTTTTTTATAAAAACACTTAAATCCATGTAGTCCTAAGGCATCTAATAAAAAATGAACTCTTTTAAGGTTTTGTGGGTTTTTGATCTCTCATCAGAGTTATATACAATATTGTTCTCCTAAGTATAACAAAAAATATTTTTGTCTAATGGAACAGCTGATAGAACTTCTAAAAAGAAAGTGCTTCACATAAGTTTTAAAAGCTTTCAATTCAAAATGGGTAAACTATAAATGTCCTTTGGAAGATGTAAAAATGGTGGATAACTTAGCGATTTCATGTGAGAACATTTTTATCATGTAATTGTCATTCTCAGTTTAAGTATTTATGATGTTTATTTTTTCAACAGTAGTTACATACATGAACATTTTTGATAGCTTCCAGATACACCTTTATAATTTGGGAGTAAGCTGGAGAAGTGTTGTTCACTTAGAACTTTGGTTCTTATCCTCTTAAGTATTCACAGCAAAGGGCTCGCTTAAAATGGAATTTAAAGTCACTTTCTTACAATTTTGAGCAAGATTTTTGCTAATAATAATTGTTTTCATAGCATTTGTTGCTTAATGGCAGAAGAGGTTGAAGGTTACACCTTTTTAAAAGCTCCAAGTCAATCTCATTCGGGTTTATCGCTCAAGGGAAATTAGGGGTATGTATTTTCCTTTAGTACTTATAGGGTAGTACCAGAAAAAAAAAATCATTGCAACTCTGCTGCACTATTTGTTAAAGATTAACTGGGAATCACTGATAATCTTTTATCTTTTTTTTTTTTTACCGTAAGTCATATGAAATCTTTAGATCTCTTCTCCATCTGTATTCTATCAGTACATAATCAGAGAAGCAAAAGCTAAAGAACTTCTCTTTAGTTCTCTGTGAGCCAAATTTTAATTTTAAATGTTAATTCAGTATTTTCTATGTAAAATTCACGTGAGTGCTGAGGCATGTATTTAGAACATGCAAGAATCTCTTGAAGTGCTTGGGAGTAGCCTCCTGTGGAAAGAAGTGTGCTTCTCTCCACACATGTGCCTGTAAACTGTCTGCTAATCAAGGAAAGTCAGCTTTGACCCTAAAACCCTATAAAAGATGTCAATGTCAAAAAACTATTTTGAATCACTTGGGACATATTTTGTTCTTTTGTTTCTATTGATAAATAGTGGGACTATGAATCAAATATTGTACTAAGTGAGAAAGGGTTGGAAAATCTTCAAACCTGCTTTGCATCAATTGTTGAAGTGTTGTAAATATCCTTGAATCAGAAACTTGGAACCCTTATTCATATTGGGCTTCAGAAAGAATTGCATTTTTAAAGATGCAGTGTATTTTATAGCCAAAAAAAATTTGTGTTACCTTCTTCACTTGGGAAGGAGAAAGAGCCTCCATTTGTTCTTTCAGTGTGTCAGGAAGGGTATTGCTTCATCCAGAGGTGAGATCTTTTTAGTCTCATGACAAATAATAGTTGTTCATGGTATTGCAATTCAGTAGAATTTTACTTAAACCACAGTATTAAGACAATGATCCTTTTGAGACCTTCTTTTATTTTTTATTGGAGACATCCATGGCCTTTTTTTCCAAAGTTGTGACTATTTCCTAAAGGTTCTAACCAATTTTTGAGGTGTAAGTCACTTCAAGAGTTTCTGAATTTTCCAACAATTAAGATTGCAAGGTTTAAACTGTAGTTCAAGTTTTTAAGTTCAAGTGAACTTGAACTTAAAAACAGCATAAATTTGCACATAAAATGTCAAAATGCACAGTTCAAGTATTGAGAGTGTTCTTTTACCCTCACACAGTGAGCTTGGCCCTTGCTGGAGTGTGTCCAACACAAGACCTCAGTAAATGTTATTAGTGCAACGATTCATCAAAGAGAAGTCAGGCTTACCTTAAAAGTGGTCACTTTTCCAAGCTGGCCATCAGTGTGCAGAGCAAAGGCAGGAAAGCAGCCTTTTGAAGCTCAGTGACACATTAGTGTAGCTCTCCAGGTCCTTGAAGGATATTCATTATTTTGACTATGTGCAAAAACAGGACAGTGCTGAGTTGCTTATGACATGCATCAAAAACCTGAATATTGTTCTTGCAGGAAGTCGTGACTGTTCATAGGAGAACCTTTTGTTCTTACTTTCTTTTTTTGAGTACTGGATTTGTGAAGGAAGGCTCATAAAAATTGGACTCCAAAGGGAAGCTGATTCCTGTTGGGAAAATTTAACTTTAATACCAGAATGTTTCAGGAAAATTCACATAAATATTTAGCAACTGTGATTATCAGAAGGTAACTCATTTGCTATCAAAAGTAATAGTTTGATTCTTGACTACGTGCTTCTGCAAGAGCAGGATCTGTAACACACCTTCTTGTTATCAGTACCTTTTGTGGAGGAAACTTGGGACTTCAGTAATGCTCTCAGATTTTCTGGTAGCTCATCTTATCAGAAATATGTGTTGATTACCCATGATTCTGTTTCAGTTTCTTTTATTTGGTAGGTCAGAAGGCTTCTTGGCACAGAAGATAATGATAAATATTTCACTTTTTCCATAATAACAGAAGTATTTGCTGACACAAACGTTTCACTTGTCCTAGGAGATGTCACAAAGAACAAAGATTCAAATGCTTTCAGCTGAATGTTTAAGATGCCCCGAAGATTCTGAGTCATTAATTATGCTTATCTGTATCATTGACTACAATGAATTCTTGAGGCACTTTTGCATCTCACTGAATTTCTCTTCATCTCAATGTTTTGACTTTTTTATATGTTTGTTTTTAACTAGGAAACAGAAACTAATTATGAAGACCAAATAAATAAAATTGTTATAGAGAAACAGGAACTTGAATGGCAGAAGGTAACTTTCCTGCATGCTTTTAGTGTTTTACCTGCTGAGATTTTATTTTAATATGTTAATATAAATTGTGATTTGTTACAATTCCTCTTTTAAGAGCTATTTTTTATTTCAGTAGTAGAATGTGCTAGCCAGTAGCTTATTATTTAGTCATGAACATCTGTAGCTTTTATTTTGATTTGGATTGTGCCCAGCTTAGAAATGTTTTTAACAAGAGAATATGATAATATTAGGCATGACTTGGCAATCTTCAGTCAAAAGAGATGGAAATACTGAAGCAGTAAGACATTTAGCTGAATCTGAGGCATATTGGCACGCCAGTGTGGGGGAAGCTGGGTAGCAGCTTCTCTGTATTATGCTTGGCTTTGGCAAGTGCAAGTATCAGTGCAGCAAACAACTTCACTTGCCATCTTTTGGAACTGGTAATTTTTCCAAAAAGTTATTTTGAACATTAACTTGTATGTCATCCATACTCAGAAGTAGTTTGTCAGCTTTTAAATGTTGAGAATGAAGTATTCAGTAACATAAGTGTAACATTCTTCTCAGAGTTAGGGCTCCTGAGGTTATGCTTTCCTAGGAAATGCATTCCCTTCTTCAATACAATCAAACCTATGACCCCTGTCACTAGGGCACAAGATAAAAGGCTTCACTCCGTATATTTTACGACCCCAGAAAAAACAATAATTTCAGCTCTATCCTTGATCTTGGGATATTTAACATCTTAGTTGTAAAGGAAGGCTATTTCATCTTGGAGTTCATCCTAACCATCTTAAATTAATAATCCTAACTCTGTGCTTTTCTTTCTTGAAAGATATATATGTGCACACAGAAACAGGAAACATTTTATATTTGTAGAAGCAAGAGTGCTTTCAATTTGTAACCCTTCTTTGCTTTTCTTAACCTAGCATTGCAGTGCTTAATATTCTGGGTTCAAAAGGCAGGATTTCCACCCATTCTAAGACCTTAACAGCAATTTAATTTACCACTCATAAAAGGATGGGACTTACAGGTAGTGAGGTGAACTCTGTTCCTGTACTTTGCACTTAACATTGGCACATGGCAAAGCTAATGTAAGCAATGAGTGGTAGATTTTTGGAACTTCATATGAGCAAATATTCTGGAACTTCAAAGGAACAAGCTAATACAGATTTCCAGTCCTGGAGACTCTAGTAAGATGAAAATTCTAAGTATGACATTTAAATTGAATTTGTGACCTGAGCGTTTCTGAATGCAGAATCATATTGACCACAGCAGTAGTTCAATAAGTAGACATCTTCCTCTGGTTTATCAAAGGTTCTGTTTTACCATTCTCTTCATAGATTTCCCTTTCAGTCAACATTTCTGTCATTCATTTTATTTTACCTTAAATTTAACAAACTAGTTGGAAGTAAAGACATTAGTTCAGCTAAGTCATATTACAGTATTGCAATTTGTCTACATTTTATAAATATACTGCTGCTGCTCTTGAAAAAAATACATGCAAGCAGGGAAAACAGAATAACTGGAGAATATATTCCTTTAAATCTAGTGGATATATTCATACTTGTATAACATTACAATATCAAAGCCGATTTTGTTCATATTAAAAAAAACCACGCTTTTTTTCTTCATTCTCCCTGCACCACACATACATGGCATATATGGAAAATTTCTTCCAAGCCTGAATTTCTGACAGAGATAATATAATCATTTTATCTGATAGTCTTGTGTGTGAGGCTTGTTAGAAAATGAATATTTATAGACACTCCCCTGTCTTTTTGAAAATAAAATACCTCACTTGAATATACAGTACAAGAAAGTGGTATGTTATAAAGAATTCAGCATTGGGTTTTTTTCCATTACATCTATGATAAAGCTGTGTAAAGGATGACTGTTTAATGAAACCAGACTGATATCTACATAATTTATTCCATGATGTTGGCTTGAATTCCTGTATTTTGTAGTGCCATCTTAATTTGGCAGTGCTGTGGATATAAAATTTTATTCCTGTGGTGAGCAGGAATAGTGCAGTGGGAATAGCTGATTTGCTGTGCCTGCAGCACTGCCTCTGCCTCACTAGTGTACTTCACATGCCTGTCACCCCCTGGAGAGCCTGTCCTTGGACACAGGGCTAAGGGACACCCTCAGGAAAACATTTCTCAAGATTTCTATGTGGTTCTGAATATTCATTTATGTACTGTGCATTGTTTGTTACACACAAATCAAAACTTTCTCTACTCATCTTATGGTGAGTTAATAAGTAAGTGGATATGGAGCACCTTATCTCCATGGATTCTTGTCTTCTGTCAAAAGGCAACAGCTCTCTCTTCTACATTGTGAAAGCAGCACCAACTTGCTGAAGAAAATAGCAATTTTGGAACAGACATTATGTCTAAAAACTCTCAATTTCTAATAAGGCAGAAGAAGAAGTTTGCCTCCTTGTGTGTGAAATGGATTTTTAATTTATTTTCTCCCATTCATTCTTTTTAAGAGTCTCAATTAATATTTATTTTTGTGCAGTCATTACTGGATTGTTTCCTGCTTCACACTAATATTTCTAAGCTAAACACCCATCTATTTTTTGAGATAGCTGTTCAAGGACAGAGCCTCTTAACCACCTTTACCTAATATATTTCAGTGTTTAGAACTGAAAAATCCTGGTCTTCCATGCATACCTTCCATGGTAAAGGTGAAGTATCTTATAGAGAAGCATGATGCTTAAAGACGTTGGAGATTTCCAACTTGTAGAGTGTAGTAGTAGCCTGTGAGACTGTGATATGAAATAATAACACAAAAAAAGGTACATCTTCACTCAATTTATTTTTTTTATGGATGAGACTAAAGCCAGGCAGGAGGGTGATAAAAATCTCATACTATTGCCTTACACTTAGTCTCTTCTGCCCTCCTTCAGCTTTTTCAGGTAGCTTGTTAAATTACTAAAATTTAACTATAAACAGAATAACAGATAGTTATTTTTCAATGGGATTCTATTTTTAATGGGTAATGAAATTCTATTGTAACTACCTGGACCAGTGTCAAGGTGCTGTCTTAAGATGGCAGTGGATGTGAATTGTTTCTGCAGGCTGATTGGATGGGTAGGAGTTGCTTACAGAAGTCCTAGCAAAGGGCCTGTATTCCAGAGGGGAGAATTGTTACCTGTTAAGAATTAAAGAGAAGCTGCTACCAAAAAGACAATTACCAGTTAAAAAATGCATCTTTTTAGTCTTCAGGGTTTTTCTTCAGTTGTGTCTTTCTAAAAATATTTAACAATAAGTCAGCTTTCTTGAAATACTTTATATATGATTTGCTATAAGATAAAACTTAACTCACAACCCACTGTTGTTATTTCACATGAGCAGGAAACTCTGCAGCATCAGACCGACACACTGCAACAACAGAACAAAAAAGCTATGGCAGCTTTTAAAAAACAGGTAACAAAATAAAGCCCTTGGCTTTGACTGCGGGATTTTAAAATATGATAGCATCATAGCAAGTTATCAGTTGGTATGAAAATATTTTTCTATTGCATATAAAATGTTAGAATATACAGCTCAAAAAAAAATCATGTCCTTTCTTCTGGCCACAGCATTATGCCTGTATTTTGGCAGTTCTTTCCAGATGCCCCTCCTCCTGGCATTTTTCATTTTTATATTTCAAAAACCTCCTAGAGAAGATAATGCTTCTTCTAACACTTTGCTTATTCTGTTTTGCTTTGTTTGGTTTTCCCCCTCTAATTTAGCATGACCTCTGTGAGGGTAGATTCATAAACCATGGTAAAAGATCTGCCACACAAATTACCCTGCTCAACATTTGAGAGTGTTTCACTCTTGTGTTTTATTCTCCATATTACAGTGAAAAAACACAAGTGCTGAGAGACTTTGCAGAGAACATTCAAAGGAACTAAAACTGTTCCCCGTGGTGATGAAGAATTTGTCATTAATGCTGCATCCCAATCATGTCACCCAGAAAAGAAATAGACAAGCAATTAGGTTTCTCTCGTGAAAAAATAATTTGAGATTCACAAACTTCTCCTTGTAACTCTACAGTTCCTATAGTTTAAAAAAATCAGGAAGTATACTGTGCAGGTTAATATAATTATACTGTCTTATTGAATTGCATGAATAAAATTTTGCTATGTGCTGTTCTGATTTTTTGTTTTGTTTTGTTTTTTTTATGTGACTGACAACCAAGTTACAGGCAAGGATGTTTGCCATGGAAGAAGAAAAGGTACTCTATATTTATTTCTTGTTTGTCATCCAAAGAAGAGCATAAGCAAGTGATAATGATATAAAACTTATCAAACAAATCCTAAGTATAAACTAAGTGTACTACAATTACGTTGTGTTTCTTGCTATGGCCTTTGCAAAATAAATGTCTTCGTAACTTTGCTATTTCTGTTTTTTTGTTTATAGACTGTAGAACTTGTGAAGTGTCACTGCTTATGCTAAAAATCAGTTGAGGAAAGAGTGTTCTGTGATAGTTCCATATTGCAGCTATACAGAATTTACTTTATTCTAGAGGGTTGGGATAAATTGGGATAATTGGTCTTTATAAGTAGTACTGAAAAATAACATTTCTAACTGCTTTAGAGAAATCAGATTTTAATAGGGATTTTATTGATTTTAGCTGAGCTGGTTTCCTAAGGTACTTGACCTAAACTGAAATAAGATAAATTTTAGCCTGAATTTATGTGGATTTTGTTAGCTACATAAGTTTTTTGTACCAGGCTGAATGCCCAGTTCCTCCTCTGAATGAAGGATTTACATTTGGTGTACAACAAACCTGTTTCAAACAGTGATGTCAGTGAATGTCTTGTGTGGCCTCTATTGTTTCATTTAAATTTCCCAGTGGTTTGGAGCAGATGAATATGCTGGATGTGGCATAAGGACTGGCACGGAAATTTGCAAACTGGTTAAATGGCTTGAAAGTATATAAAAATAAACTTCATTGTTTGCTGCAATGATATTTATTGCTATTTATTTTATATTTTCTGGTTGAGTAATTTTTTTGATTGAGAGTTTGGAATTTTTTCTTGTTAAGACAATTCATTTGTTGACACATACCCACTTATTACTCTCTGATTTGTATTTTCAATTACAGCTTCAGAATTAAATTGAATGCTGATTAATTTTTTCTTCTAACTATTTCCATTGAATTGAATAGTACTTTCAGTACTTTATACCAAAGTAACTGAAAGAGTAAATTAAGCTCAAGGCAGAGTTGAAAGACCAATTTTTGCACCAATTTAGATTATATGTACTATGAGTGGTCAGGGTGGTTGTGGAAGATTGCACAGCCAGCACTATGTTGGAAACGACTGGAATGTGCAGGGGTGGTTGAATGGATGTATTTGTGTTTTCTGGCATATTCTCTGGAATTTAGATTCTGGTCTGCATTGGATTGACTGCAGCCAGTGATTTTTACCAGATTTAATTCTACTGAAGTCCTTTGACTTTCTCATGTGCAAATTCTATATGTTTGTCTATATATGCCTTCACACACACATATGCATATATATATGTGTGTGTATATATATATATATATGTACATATAAAATGTGCTTGCATGTATTTAGTGATTCTAGCAATAACAGGTTACAGTTCACTCTTTGTGGACTGGGAAAACTGAGCAGGTTGTTTCTGTGAAGAGCTTGCTACTTCAGATAAAAAACGGATTTACCTGATACCTTTTGTTTTAAAATTCAGTATCTTTGTTCTAAATAATGTATTAGTTCTGCCTTTGTCAGGCTTGTCTCTCCCAGAACAGCCAGTTTTAAGACTTGATGAATAGAGTCATAAGTGGTGAAAATATACTATTGTGTTTTCACTTTTCTTTTTACAGCAATATATATATTCATTTTAAAATTATTCAGCTGAATTATTCACCAATTAATTGTTCTGTTGTAGTGGAGTAGCACTTTATTTTTGTAACATTCTTTTTGATAAATTCTTATTGTAAATGCATTTATTCTGCTCAAATCCTGAAGTTCAGCTTTTGTTGAAAGGGAAAATACCAACTTGCTCTCGAAACAAAAGAAAAAGAAATTGATGGACTGAAAGAAACATTAAAAGCATTACAGGTAAACTATTGCTTTTGTAAAATAACATTTCTTTGAATTCAAGTTTTTTTGGTTTTAGGTTTTTTACTAGCAAGACAATTGTTGGGTTTAAGAGTACCTTTAAGGCCTTATTGTTTAGTCTTTCTAGGACACCTCACTTTGTAACACTGAGTTTCTGTTCCAGTCTTCAGTGTCAAGACTACTTAAAATCAACCTTCCAGCTAATGTTCTTTTCCTCCAGCAGGAGACTCTAAAGTTCAAACTGTGTGTGAAATGTACTTTCATTTCCACAGCCGCCTTCTTTCTTCACATTCTTGTTTTCTTGCCTCACACCTGCCTGGAATCCCTGGCTGTGGACTACTATACAGAATTAAGTGTTCACCCTGGGCCTCCAACTTGCAGTGCTCCCTGTGTTTTTCAGTGTTTTCCTCTGTTTCACTGGGAGGTTTCTGTATTTACCCTCGATCCATGGCTTAAGACCAAGGCAGATGTATTGAAAATGGATCACTAGCATTGTAATGCATTGCCAGATTTCAGGTGTTACCAGGAACTAATTATTTTTCTACCCAAAACTGAATAGGATAATAATTGTATTGAAAACAAAATTGTTATAATGGATTATTACTATGATTTTGAAACTTGTGTTGGTTCTTACTACCATTCTCTTATAATGGAATGCATTTGCTTGATAGCAGACTGTTTGTTCAATCACTTAGTTAACACTGAATGTATTTTAGGAGCAAAAGAAATTGATTCTCATGGCTGGCCTTCTGAGCAATAGCTGTAAGGATTTTGTTGCCTTGCTCAAACCTTGGCATAGCACAGATGATGCAGAATATCCATTCCTCCATGGTCTGCTGAACATAATATGTGGACAGCAAGAGTAATGAAAGATCCCACTGGCTTTTCTTTTGTAAGATAAACCACAATTTAAAAAAAATTTTCTTGAATGTTCACAGATCAAGTTGTCACAGTACAGTTCAGACCTAGGAAATTCTGCTGTGGCTTGAGGAAGCAGGAGGTCACAATGGGCATATGATCCCCGGGAAATTGTTTGGAAATGAGCCTAATACAAGAGTGAAGAATGTTTAATTCAATTCTGTATTCTTCTCTGTAGAGTCAGAACCCCACCTTAAAATGATTGTTCTCTAGGTTTTTCCCTAGAAATAATATTTTCTGCATAAGATTTGTACACTCTGGGTTCTTTGAAATTACTCTGTTTTTCCTTCTTATACTTAAACATTTTGCAAATCAAAATACTCTGTCAATGGGGTATTAAATAGTGTTAATACCTTCTAATGTCAGCCTTATATTATTAAAGCATGTGAGATTCATACATTGTATCTTTATATGCTACCATTTAGAATATCTAATAAGATGTTTTTGGTTTTTTTTCCAACAGGGAACACACTTCTATTCCTGTAGGAGTTGAGGGAATACTTTCATTTCTATCTTTGTCTTCTTCTCTGTTTATTTCTAAGGGTCTAGTTTACAGACTGTGGTCCATTTGCATGTTATTTTTATGATGCCTGTCAAAAAACACAAGGATTTATGCACTTTTTCAAAACTCCTCTAGTAAGAAATCAGTGTAAAGTGGTTTTACATAATTTAAATATTGAAGTAACATTATGAAGTAAAGTGAATCTAATAATAAATGAAATTGTGCCATCATTAATTCAAAACCAGCATTACTGTATTGGGTGGATTAATAACAAATGCAGTTAAATCTTAAGTATAACAATACTTAATTATGCAGGTTGTCAGAAAAAATATAAGTACCATTTAATGAATAACTCTCTTGTTTTACAGATTTCAAAATATACTTTACAAAAGAAACTGAATGAAATGGTAAGAAATTAATAAAAGTAAAAAAAGAGGGAAGAGCTTTAATGAAAAAGTATGCTTAGGGTATAATCCACTACTAACTGGCTTTAATATTTACATAATATATGATAATTATTACAAGTAACACAAAGAGGTATCAACTTCAAATCTGAAAATCTTACAAATGCAATGTTTTTAGGTTTTTATAGTGTGATAGCTACTGTTCAGCATGTGGTATTTTTTCTTCACTGAATTTAAAGTAGAATTGGTGCATTTGTTCTCTTTATAGATTAAAGATTTTTTAATAGACTGTCATTTAAATAATGTAATTTTATCACTCTCATAGGATCCAGCATAATAATCTCAAAAAGGAATAGAGAATTTCTAGCAGTTCTTGGTTTTGTTTTTAAGAAAAACTGGTGGTTTCCCTCTCACTCTTTTTTACTCCTCAGAATTAGTTCTTAACATCAGTTTCCCTGAACAGTTTAGATTTCATCCAGTGAAGCTTACTCCCTTTGACACAGGGAATAAATTTACCCAGAGTGACAGCATAGTGGCTCTGAACCCTGTTGTCTGTTTTAGGAAGTGAAAGAGTGAGCCACAGAAACATTGCAAGGCTCGATTGAATAAATGCTGTGAAAATTCTGCTGCTGCTCAACTGGAAAGAATAAAGATAATATTGTCAGACCATTACAAACTGTGATTTTAATTAAGAAGCTCAAAAAACTAGAGTCCAGTTTAGCTTTAAGTACCATGACATTTGTACTGAAAGTCATCTTCAACGCTACAGTGGTTTTACACAAAATATGGTGAAATTGAATAATGTGCCCTCTGACCTGGGAGATAAGGCTACAAGTTAAAGATCAAAGGCAACATAAAATGTGTTTNTGTTCAATCACTTAGTTAACACTGAATGTATTTTAGGAGCAAAAGAAATTGATTCTCATGGCTGGCCTTCTGAGCAATAGCTGTAAGGATTTTGTTGCCTTGCTCAAACCTTGGCATAGCACAGATGATGCAGAATATCCATTCCTCCATGGTCTGCTGAACATAATATGTGGACAGCAAGAGTAATGAAAGATCCCACTGGCTTTTCTTTTGTAAGATAAACCACAATTTAAAAAAAATTTTCTTGAATGTTCACAGATCAAGTTGTCACAGTACAGTTCAGACCTAGGAAATTCTGCTGTGGCTTGAGGAAGCAGGAGGTCACAATGGGCATATGATCCCCGGGAAATTGTTTGGAAATGAGCCTAATACAAGAGTGAAGAATGTTTAATTCAATTCTGTATTCTTCTCTGTAGAGTCAGAACCCCACCTTAAAATGATTGTTCTCTAGGTTTTTCCCTAGAAATAATATTTTCTGCATAAGATTTGTACACTCTGGGTTCTTTGAAATTACTCTGTTTTTCCTTCTTATACTTAAACATTTTGCAAATCAAAATACTCTGTCAATGGGGTATTAAATAGTGTTAATACCTTCTAATGTCAGCCTTATATTATTAAAGCATGTGAGATTCATACATTGTATCTTTATATGCTACCATTTAGAATATCTAATAAGATGTTTTTGGTTTTTTTTCCAACAGGGAACACACTTCTATTCCTGTAGGAGTTGAGGGAATACTTTCATTTCTATCTTTGTCTTCTTCTCTGTTTATTTCTAAGGGTCTAGTTTACAGACTGTGGTCCATTTGCATGTTATTTTTATGATGCCTGTCAAAAAACACAAGGATTTATGCACTTTTTCAAAACTCCTCTAGTAAGAAATCAGTGTAAAGTGGTTTTACATAATTTAAATATTGAAGTAACATTATGAAGTAAAGTGAATCTAATAATAAATGAAATTGTGCCATCATTAATTCAAAACCAGCATTACTGTATTGGGTGGATTAATAACAAATGCAGTTAAATCTTAAGTATAACAATACTTAATTATGCAGGTTGTCAGAAAAAATATAAGTACCATTTAATGAATAACTCTCTTGTTTTACAGATTTCAAAATATACTTTACAAAAGAAACTGAATGAAATGGTAAGAAATTAATAAAAGTAAAAAAAGAGGGAAGAGCTTTAATGAAAAAGTATGCTTAGGGTATAATCCACTACTAACTGGCTTTAATATTTACATAATATATGATAATTATTACAAGTAACACAAAGAGGTATCAACTTCAAATCTGAAAATCTTACAAATGCAATGTTTTTAGGTTTTTATAGTGTGATAGCTACTGTTCAGCATGTGGTATTTTTTCTTCACTGAATTTAAAGTAGAATTGGTGCATTTGTTCTCTTTATAGATTAAAGATTTTTTAATAGACTGTCATTTAAATAATGTAATTTTATCACTCTCATAGGATCCAGCATAATAATCTCAAAAAGGAATAGAGAATTTCTAGCAGTTCTTGGTTTTGTTTTTAAGAAAAACTGGTGGTTTCCCTCTCACTCTTTTTTACTCCTCAGAATTAGTTCTTAACATCAGTTTCCCTGAACAGTTTAGATTTCATCCAGTGAAGCTTACTCCCTTTGACACAGGGAATAAATTTACCCAGAGTGACAGCATAGTGGCTCTGAACCCTGTTGTCTGTTTTAGGAAGTGAAAGAGTGAGCCACAGAAACATTGCAAGGCTCGATTGAATAAATGCTGTGAAAATTCTGCTGCTGCTCAACTGGAAAGAATAAAGATAATATTGTCAGACCATTACAAACTGTGATTTTAATTAAGAAGCTCAAAAAACTAGAGTCCAGTTTAGCTTTAAGTACCATGACATTTGTACTGAAAGTCATCTTCAACGCTACAGTGGTTTTACACAAAATATGGTGAAATTGAATAATGTGCCCTCTGACCTGGGAGATAAGGCTACAAGTTAAAGATCAAAGGCAACATAAAATGTGTTTTGTCTTACTTCACTTTTAACTTGTATTTATTCCTAAAATGCAGCTAAATTTATTCCTAATGCACCTAAAAATGTGTTGAAAATATACAGAATAATTGGACTTACATTTAGGTCATTTCACATATTATCTTTCCTTCATAACTTACAAGCTGTGTCTTCCATATGAATGAGAATATTTAAAGGACAACATTTTCGTAACTGGAAATGCATCTATCTATGCTGCTTAAACAAATATATTTCTTATGTTCATAAACTTTTCATTAATTGATCATTTGAATATTTTGAAAGCATTTGCTTTGATACAAAGTATAGTAATTTAAAATGCTGTTGAGTGGGGGCAAGATGCTAGAAATCCTCTTTTGCATGTAGCACTAAACAGAACACGTACATTTGGGACTTATTTAGGGAAAATGCTCTGATATGAAATGATGAAAACAAAATACCCCACAAGGTAAACAAAAGTGAATTTTCTCCTATAACCTTTTGCAGTAGTGGGCTAATGCAGTTTTAGACCAGGTAAAATTCTACTTACATTACTCCCTAAGTGGTTGCACTGAAATAAGTGGTACATTCAGGGGATCAAAATAGTAGCTGCCCACATAGACTCTTGGTCATCACCAATGGCAAAGTGTTTAAAAATAAAATAGATGTAATTCTGAACCAATCATTTATCTGAGACTAATTTCTATTTCAATTTTGTTAAAGACAGATTAGATTGTCTTCTGGTGCGTTTTTTGAGAATAAGCAGACGTGCTGTTCAGTTTATATCTGGCACCTTAGAAACCCTGCCAGTCAGTGAAGGAGCTTCTATGTGTGCTGGGGACTGGGTGTGCCTTGCTGATGTAGCTTTTTATTCTGTTTTTGTTCCTTTAATTCTGTTCTTTTAGAATAGTATATGCAATGTTAATACTTGTCATAAACACCGTGTTTTAGCATGCTGTCCAGTTAAGTTTATGCAAAAATTGCAATGCTGATATAACTCTTACCATATATGCTATAATTTTGAAATACTGGAAGGTTTTGTTTCATACTGAAAGACAGTATAGAGACAAACAAATAAAGGATTTTTTGTCTTTTATTATTTATTTGTCTTTATTATTGTCTTTTCTTTCCCCACAATAAGTGTTGATTATTGCATGCAGTGGAGTTGTTTTGCACCTCACTGTGTATGGACAGTAGCACTCACGCTGTCGGGAGGTATTATTACAAAGCCAGTTCAGTTGATAGAATACACTTGAGTGTGAGCTCTGTATTGTATTTGTTTTTCTGCTGCTGAAATTAGGTAGTAACTGGAGGAAAATGGTCAGGTGTTAGTTTCCTGACAGATGATACACTGGAGAATGCCAGAACTCTCTGAGTGTGGCATCTGTTCCTGTCTTCTCTTACTGTTTTCATTGGAAACTAAATGTATGTGAAACCATTTAGTGAAGCTGCAGTCAAATGGTCTAGGTTGATTAAACCCTACCACTCCTCAGAAAAGAGGGAACTTGGATCCAAATAACCCGCATCATTCCCAGCAGACAGTCACCTGAACTGTGCCCAGGAACTGCTTACATGAGTCCTACTTGGCAAAGGCCAAAATGTGTCAGGGATATTTTAACAGTATAGGCATTTCCTGAGAACTTTCCTGCTACCATTTAGTTTTCTAATACAGGTGGAGTCATCAAATGAATGAAAAAGTAATTACTGCAAAATGTAAATTAAACTCTAAAAGTTGGTTTGCTCTTAATAATCTAAGATAGGAATGTTGTTTTTGTTTCCTTTCTGCGTCTTTTAGGAGTTTGCCTGTAATCATACTATGTTGTTTAAAAACACAGTGAGGAGGCAGTGATACAGTATAAACTAAACCAAATTATTTTTAAGTATAAAAACAGTGAGAACTGGAGGAACTGTTGTGAAAAAAATTTCTATTTCAAAGATCTGCAGTTGGTAGCCCTTTGCATAATTTTCATGTGATCTTGCCTTAGGTCTCCATGCCATTACATCTCCTTTGTTTCTCTGACACTTTCACCTCCCAATTACCACCTTCTGCTTCACTGAGTACCTCTGACTAGTGACTCCATTTCCAGAATATCTTTGAGATACGAGCCATTCCCTCTTTGTGTTTCTCCAGTCACCCACTTGACCCTGAGCTATTTCTCGGGTCTAGTTCCACCAAGAAATCATTGTGCCTCAACAAGCCATATGGCCGCAATCAATTCCACTCCCCACCCCAGCTTATCTTTATTACTGGTGGAGGGCAGGGCAATAATTCCTGTACTTGCAGTATCAGACGTAAGGAAGAAGAACCAAGATTCTGTGGATCTCACTCCAGCTCCAGGGTCATCCACTCCCTATCCTGCAGTGTGTCCTGGTGTTTCTTGATTGGCTTCTATGGAAGAATGTCTCACAACCTTTTCACTGGGAGGAGACAAATCACATACTCAGGCTTTTATTTCTCTGTGCATTATGCCTGGAGAGCAGCCTGCCATCAAAAATCATATTTAGGCAAGTGTTAAGCTCTTAATAAAACTCTTGCAGATAGAGCAGGCCAGTTGCTTTTTTCCCTGGAAAGAGCCCTGTGAAGTAGCAAAGCATATTTCAACTTTTTGAGAGAGGAGGAGGGACTAACACTATCTTGCTGACTAAAGAAAGGAATTGGGATAATGCAAAGAAAAAATCCATATTAAAAACTACAAAACCCCTCAGATCTTGCCACAAGCTGTTCAAGTCTCAAATTAGGGCTGTCTCCATGTTCATTGATCTCTTAGAATAAATATACCTGAGGGAATTACCCGGAAAAACAAAGAAAATCTTTCCCTTCAATGTTTTTGTTATAAATTTCCCCTCCTAGCATTAGTTAAGCACAGATCTTCAGCTGTTAATTTATGATTAGGAAAAAGAGAAAGTATAAGAACATTTTCAACCTACATTCCTTGCAGTGATTTCTGTAAGTGGTGGTGTTTCTTTACCAGTGCTTCCATTATGACTTTCCATTTGCTGTAGTGTGTTTAATTTCATACCTTATAAAACATGAGAAATTTGTATTGTATATCCTGTTTTGCTAGTCTTATGGTGGTCATTTCTTTTGATTACTATCAGCTTTTATTATCCTCTGATACCTGGACATGTATTGCATTTGTTACTGTGTGGAAACGGAGCCTTGCGAAAGCCAAACAGACTGAGCCAGATGCATCCTGGTGTAACTTAAAGTTACACACAGGAATGAATTTGGCCCAGTCCATTTTAATTGCTGTGTTGCTCTACTGTAGATTAGAAATAGATTAGATATCTAAACAAATGGTTACCCTTTCTGAGGAATTAATTTAACGCATTCTCTTCAGAGAAAATTAATTTTAAAATTCACCAAATAGTACCTACAAAACTGTTAACAAAAATACAGTATAAAGAACAACACAAAATTCTTAGTGTTACAAGGATAACAAGTAGCTTTTAAAAAATGTGTCACTGAATAGTTTCCACAAAATGAGAGAGACTGGTAAAATTCATTAAATATGTTGTATTTAATTACCATGTGGGTTTCTTTGTGGTATTACTTAGGCCAACATGTGAATAGAAGTAAAATAAAGTGTTAGATGCTTACAAAAGTAGTTAGAAACTTCCCTTACAGGTACACAAAGTGATTTCATCATATTTCAAGATCCTAGAACTGCTAATTGATACTGAGGAATTAAGAATTACTCATTGAAAGGTTATTTATATTTTTCTGGGAAGCATGGGGTGTTAATCTGCATTAGTCTCACTTATCTAAATCAAAGTCACCACTACTCTAGAAGTAGTTGATGCACTTCTGATTTTTAGTAAGTGTGCTGAAATTCTTTTATTTAGGTGTGTCAAATACACAAACTCTCTCCTAATTGTCCTTGGCTGTGTCATTTTCTACAAGCCCAGAACTGGAATGGATGAAGCTGTCAGGAGTCTCTTGAGATAGCTCAGAACAGGGTCAGTGGAGCCAGTGTCACAGAGACTTGACTGTTAGTTTTTAATATCTCCATGCATTGATTCTGTAGCCTTTCTGTGCAACCTGTTCCAGTGTTTGCCCACCCTTACAATAAATATCTTTCCCTCAAGTTTAAGTGAAGTTTCTTGTCTTTCACTTTGTGTCAGTGACCACCACTAAAAGGAGTCTGGCTGTGATTTCTTTATTCCTTTCACACACACACTTCCCATGGTATATACACATTTATCAGATCCCCCTTGAGTCACCTCCTCTCCAGGCTGAACTGTTACAGGTCCCTCAGTCTCTCCTCAAATGTCAAGTGCTCAAATCCTTTGATTATCATGATGACTGGGTCTTCCTACTATTTGGAAATGGGAAAGGTCATTAGATATGAAATAGACAGCTGAAAGATTCTGGGAATGATTTTGCATTTATGCTGTTATATTCAAAAGCACTTGTAGAGCTACTTACTGTCATTAAATGGGTGCTTCACTTATTTTCCTAACAGGATCAAAAATTGCAGATGCACTTAACAGCAAAAGAGGAGCATCATAAGAAACTGAATGAAGTTGAGAGGTGTTATGCTACTATTGCATCTCGGTTTGGAATTGTAAAAGGTGTTCATGGCAAACTAGAGCACAGTGGTATGTATGCCTTAAATGCCCTCCAGCATTTGTTTTTGCTGAGCTTTGACAACACTGAGTTGGAGACACCTGACAACTCAGAAAAATAGCAGCTGCCCCATGCCAGGCATCAAATATCTTGGTAGATTCCTCAGTGCTCTTTGCTGATCCTCTGCTACAGTCATGTGTGTGACCACACAAAAAATTATACTGAGGAGCTATCAAACAAAAAATACACCCCCAAAACACTAAAAAAACTTTTCAGCTACTGAATCTTAGTAAATTTTTTGTTTCTGCCTGAAACCAAAACTTTTTTTCAAATCTAGTTTGAATAAACTGGTAACATATTCTATGTATATTTGTATTATTTCAGTACCTCAAGCTACTTGTTGTGTTCAATTTTTAAAATTTTAAATCCAGAACATTACTGGCTAACCAATATCCTGCTGATTGTACTTCAAAGCTAGAGAGTGAGCACGTGACTTTTGCTGAAAGGGAGTTTTACTAATTTTGGCCTGCTTGTTGTTCTAGGCGGTTTTCCTAGGTTGTATCAGAAGACAGCTCTTACATTCATCAGTATTTTAATTTTTTAAGGACATATTCTCATTCAAAACTGCAAAATTGCTTATGGTACTGTAAGACTGTTGTCCATCATTCCCCATCTCTAGCAGAAAAGGAGAGGACATTCTGGGTGTCTACAGTTCTTGTGTTCAAGTGTGGTGCCAGAAAACCATTGAGGGAAATTAAGAAAAAAGATCAGGAGTGCATGAAGAGGAATAAGAAAATAGAAAAGGATGAAGGGGAAGCTCAGAGGATCAAAATAAAAAGATTGAATAGAGCTGTCTGAAAGAGTACAGGAACCAGCAAATATCTTCAGCTTTTCATTGTGGAATTTCAAGCAATTTCCCAGTGATATCTTCACCTATATAAAGTTTAAGAGAAAATTCCCTTCCCTTTCAGCAGGAGTAGAAGTCATTCTTAGAATTTTTTGCTGTGCTAGCCTCTGCTGTTTTTCTGTCTTCCATGGCTTATATGCATATAATTCTGTACATCTGTTAACCTAGTTATTAATTTGTTCTGTGGCCCATTATGTTTAGTGTTAGTCCGAAAAGAATTAAACTCCTCAGAAAATTACAAGCAAAGATTTAAAAAATAAAACCAAGATTAAAAGTCCTACTAAAATGACATCATAAGACACTAAAAATTAAATTACAGTTTAAAAAGGCAAGCCAACATGCAGAAAAGTCTTAACTCATTGTTTGAGGTATAGACAACTGGTAGCACCTGGTATAATCCTCCAGTGTGGTATCAAACTACACAGAAAAAGTAGTTGAATCATATTTGCAGTTTTAGGTTTGTTTTTTAAAATAAACTATATGCACATATATTGCAGTTATAAATCAAATATTCATTCAAATGTGAAATTATTTGTTAACGTGCTTTGACTTATTTTAAAGTGCAGGAAGCCATACAGCACAATAAGAAACTAGCGTCAGTGAATAAAAGACAAGAGACTGAAATAAGTAATCTGAAGGAAGTAAGTACAGTGCACATTTCTGAACGGAGAGTGATCCTTGTGGGTTCCTTCCAACTCAGAATATTCTGTGATTCTGTGATTCTTTGGGCCTTCCAAAAGCTGCTGTCATATTAATAGCAGTGGACCAGCAGCAGAACTGTTTTTCATTCTATGACTAATGGCTAAATTAGCTTCCACAGATATCTCCGTCAAAACTGGAGCAGCTCTGACAATTTTCTGTAACCTGTGAATTTTTATTTACCTCTACAGCGTCCTCCTTGTTTCTTGCTAATTATTAGTAAACTCTCTTCTTCCTGTGCTGTGCTGCCATCTCTTCTCCATCTGATGAGGAAGGTAGCAGTGGTGTTTTCAATGTAGTCAGAGATACAACATGAAGAGCAGTTGCCATGGAAGTGAGCTGGTAGCTTGAACATGGGATAAAATGTGAAACTGAATCCCTGAAGTGGGAGAGTTTTGTGACAAGGCAGCTGAGACATCAGACTGTGGTGGTTCTATTTACAAGGAAGTTGTCACTAAGCTCTTTTCTCCTGCCTCTATTCAGAAACTCCTCTTTGCCAAGTACATTTTTGAGTTGCACTCTTGAACATAGGTAATAGTGGGAAGAATAACATTCTTTTCCCCTTTGAGCTCTTTCTTAAGAGTTAACAAGAGAAAAACAGAAGGACGTTCAAAAGTCAGAATTGTTCTTTAAACTCGGTATCTTTCCACACCACATATTTTTTTATATCTCCTTATCTTTTTATTTCCCTCCTTTTAATTTTTTTCCTCCTTTAGATTCTGTAATAATTTTATGTAGGGATCAAATGCATTATTATCTCAACTTCTTGGCCTAATGTTAATCCCCAGTGTCCAGCTGACTGCTTTGAATTCCCATGGAATCTTTGCCAAGTTTGTGAATGTTTTTGAAAACAAAAAAGGGCAGGGGGAGAAGATAACTTGTACATGAGGAAAAGGGACTATGACCCTTTTATATTTGGGTTATATTGATCAAAAAATTGATGTTTACATGTTTACCTTTCTTTGCCGGAAAAATGGGATTTGAAGGTACAAAAGTACTTGAAAATTCTCCCTACAACTACTGTTGTTTCTTTTCTTCTTAAGAGCATGTAGCCTCTTATTGTTAAGGTTCTTTGGAGTATGATTCCACTAAAAGCCAGACTTAAAATTTAATTTTTTCTTGAAATATAAACATTTTGAGATTTTTAAAAAATTTGTTTCATTCTTACCTTCTTTAGTGCTTTACTTAAATTTTTGTATTTGTTATATGGAGATACTGTAGCCACACTAAAAATTAATCAGGAATTCAATTTGGATTTTTTTAGTTCCATACTAGAATATAACATGCGAAACCTCAGTGTCAAAAAGATCAAGTTTTGAAGTGATCAAAGATTTCAGAACTCTTACCATCAGAAAAGCAGACTGAAATCCACAGTAACAGTAAAGCAGAACACTGGAAAAATTCACAAATTAATTTCTTTATCACAATTAGGTCTTACAGTATTTAAAAATGTTTATTTAACTACAAAATTCTGATGATAGGTTATATATAAAAACTATATTTATTTATTTATCTGGAATATTTGATGGATGGAAGAGAAACAGAAAAATACTGGAAGGTGTCAGTGGTGATAACTTTCCTCTGTAGGAAAGCCATGTTTGTTAGGATGCTGGTATTATCATAACTCTGAAGGTCTGAGAGCAACTTTGTCTGTGCACTGTGTACACTCCAACTGTGCAATTCCTTTAAAAAAAGGGAAATGTCATAATTTGCATGTGACAGAAGCAGGAGCGTTCATCTAAAATGCAGCATATCTTTATTGTAGTATATTGTAAATAAAAAAGTGGGGAGCTTTAGAAATATTTCAGCATCACAGTAAATTGGATTTGTTGCTTTTGATGAGAAACAGAATAATTAATTACTTACCATTCTCGGAGGGTAAGTAATTTGAGAGGTAAGAAAACAGAAATGTTTAAGAAAATTTTACATAATGAAATTCATGGGTAACACAGGTGTGAGGCAGAAACTGAGATTTATGTACTCCAGCAGTCAAGCATATTATTTGATCCACTCTTTTTTTCAGCTTTACTCTTGATTCTTAAGGTCATGAAGGGTTATGAATTTTAAATAAAATACTGTTAGATAAGCAGAAAAAGGGGGCCAACTGCAACTTAATCCGGCTTCCTCAGTTCAGCAGGAAATGCCTTTATTGTAGTTATTTCTGAATTTCTTATTGGTTTTTAGTATTTGACCATCCCTTTCTGAACAATCTGAACTGGGATATTTAGAAGAGTTTTGAAAAGGGATTACCAGGCTGTTTTCACTTGCTACATAGCTGAAAGAAGTCATGATATCAACAGCACAATTTGGGATAACTTCTAAAGCTGGTTTTATCTGCCTTGGAGACTTGACTGACCTCTAACAGCTCTGACAACTTCTGGGTTCAAACTTCTTTCCTCTGTAGCCTCAGTGCTGGAATGGGAATGACTATCCATGGTACTAAAATCTTAATTTGGTTGTCAGCTCTTATCACAGCCATTACTTTCACTCAGACCTGGATGATCTCACACATTTGTTCTTAAAGGGAATGTGAAGTTAGTGAATGCTATTTAGCATTTATGGATAAAAATAAACTCATCTCCAATTTTAATGAAATTGCAAGTGTGTTAAGAGGCTGTTAAATATGTACAATGGTAAATTTGAGTGAAATTGAGGTCTGTTCTGCAGAGGTTTACTCTTCTGGGGTTTCAGGAAAGAAATATTATTTAGAGAGGTTGTAATTTTCTCTTGACATTGCCTGCTTCAAGTCCAGTTCTGAAACTGTAATGTAATGGACTGTGGCAAAATTTCCTTTCTGTAACATTTGTTTTTGGATTTGAACATTTTGATATTCAGTGTGGTAGGACTTTTTTCAATCACAGTGAAAATGCTTGCTTTGATATCTGGCCAAGAAAAAGGTTTCTGTCATTCTGCTGCTTAAAAAACAACTCTGCTGCTCAAGACCCACAAGATTGCAAGAGGGTTGCAGCAATCTAGGAAAAGAGCAAACAGATATAGGTATAATTTTGAACACAGGTAAAGTTTTCATAGGGTATCAGTCTTGGGAAGTGGTAACATCTGCCTGTGCTGGCTGCTTTTCCAGTCCCGCACCACTTCTTTATGCTGGAACATGTATTTGGGTGGCCTCAAGGGAGAGTGGAATTAATATTTTGTATTGAACAAAACTAGATTTTACAAAAAAAACCAAACAAACAAAAAAAACCCCAAACCAAACCAATCAAAAACCACAAACCCCAAAGCCCAAAAAAAATCCCAACCAAAAAAGTGGAAGTTTTAGCTTGGACCAACTCGGAGAAGGAAAGCAGGTTTAAGGAGCAGGGCTGGGATTTTGGGACACTCTTGACTGACACTGGCATGAAGTGTTTTTGAAGCCATATTGCTAAGCATTGGCTGCTAGCAACAGATGAAGGGAATGGGTTTAAAGCCTTATCATTCTCAGCACACCCCAGAACCGATAAAATTATTTTTCACATCCAACATACTTTATAGATTTTTGGATACTACTTGTGATTTTAGTAATGAGAGAAAGCTATTAGAAAAAAAAATCAAAAACTCTGGGGTGGCATTTTAATTTCAGGGTACAAGAAAATACATCTATTTATGTAGAAAATTATTTTTTAAATTCTTTTTGTGGCTACAGACCTTGTGATTTCACTCATGAAAAACTTTGCCATTATTTTTGGTGGTTTCATTTGTGAAGTTTGTTTTGGGAGGTTGCATTGGATTCTGGCTATTTGTTGGTTTTGGTTTTTCCTGCCTAAAGCTTTGTATTAGCATATTTGGGTTTGCTTCCAGATGGATTGTACACACCCACTTGCCATTATAAAGAAGAAAATACAGTCATCTTTTCTACCTCAAGGGCATGATTTACTTTGCATGACTCATGCTTTCCCCATGACAAAATAAGTTTTTTCTGCACACTATAAAGCCTAAGTTTTGGAAAACACCTGGCATCAGATCCATGGCAGGCTTTTGCACCTGCTGCTGTGGCAGCCAGCCTGTGAGCTGTGCTGTCTGTCCCGTTCATCTCCTTCTCTGTGCAGGCTGGCATGGTGCACCTTTGCACTTTCACAGAGTTAGGGCTGCTTGCACCTTCTGCCACATAACAGCTGGAACCTTGCACGGTTCATTACAGAGCCTTCTAGTAAGAGCAGTACAAGTAAGATATGTCTTTATTGCAAAAGATGAAAAAAACCTAACTAGCTTACAGAATATAATAATAGTAAAGCATTGCTGGCTTTCAGTTCTGTAATTGGTTCTGCAATTACACTTAGGACTTACTAGATAATTTTAAATTTATGGTTAAAATAAGTGAGAAATAAAGTCTCTAGCAAAATAAAAGATTTATTTAAAAGTACTACCTATACTTGTATTTTCCATAAAACTTTGTGAATTTCAGCTGCAATGTAATCTTTCTTTCTTCTTTTGTACTGTTCTATGATTTTGTCCAGAACAGTTAAACCACTGGCCTGTGATAATTCTGTCCATGATAACCGAAATTCCAGTTTTGTGAAGAAAAGTTAAACAGGCCAAACTTAGTTGTTAGATAAAACTATGACCATTCTGAATGCTTGGTTCACCACTATGGCATCACGGAGAATTCTTGATGCTATCTGTGAGCAGCATTCATAACCTCTGCTATTTGTCTGAGTAAACGTCAGAGCGCTCAAGGAGAGAGCGATATTAAACAGACTACCTTGCACCAGGATGGGAGGGGAGGGGGAGAGCAGGGCACAATATTTATGGCTCCAGGAACTATAAGTTGTAATTTAATGAGATCAAAGCGTTTGCTGTTTATTTGCTGCACTAGGAGCTCTGAATAAACTGGTTACAAAACAGATACCAAAAAAAAAAAAGAAAGGAAAAAAAAGCCGCAGGATATTTAAAAGAGGATAAAGACTATAAAATCAAAGCATCATGTTGTAGAACCTTCTAATATAAAATTAATTTAGCATCCTCTTGAGATTAAGTAATTAATGTTTCAGGAAAGGCAGAGATCCTCCAAATTTATAGCCAGTTCCTGTTTTTACCAGATAATCACTGTTCTCCCTTTTTTTCCTCCTCATTCCCAAGAACATTCATAGTACTTACAATAGTAATTCCTATTGTATATATGAGTAAAGAACATTTTACCAATACCAACTCAATATCCACTCCTAATATACCTCTTGGAAGAGAAGATAACAAAATGATTAAGTAAATGCGTCAAACAGAGTAAAATTGGCACAATAACATTTTACCTGTGAAAATAAACTTTTAGTCATGTGTAACAAGTTTGAAGTTTAATAAGTCAGTCTTACACATTTCAGCACCTGTAATTTATTCTGTTGTTTCCATACATTATTTCAAAGTAGGGCATGACCAGGATAGTTTAAAAGATTTGTCTCTGTTTTGAATTGCAATGCCTATACTGGATGAACTATTTATACGTGTTTCCTGTGCTAAGGAACTGAAGAAAGTAACTACAGACTTGATAAGGTCCAAGGTCACCTCTCAGTACAGGGTGGGAGAAGAAAACATCAATCTTGCAATGAAGGAAAAACAGTTTCAAGAACTGCAACAGAAAATCAGAATGGTATTTTGGATTTTAAGCAAATTAAAGTTTTGGTGAATATGTTCTGTTCTTCATTCTGCAAACCTCCTGGCAATGATCTCTGATGGTTACAGATTAGTGATTCCTTTCTACTATATTGCATATACAATTTAATTAAACTATTTCCACTATAACCTTTTCTAGGGAAATAAATGTGCTGTGAATATCAATATAATCTCATTGTAAAAAAAATGGGTAAGAAGACATTAAAAAAAAATTCAATTTCTTTAAATAGCCTCATGATGATTCACTGTATCACTTTAATACAATATTGTTAAAGAAAATAGACAGTAATTTTAAATGCCTTTTACTGTTCTTCATGCTCTTTTTTTAAGGAGACAGCAGTCAGTAAAAAAGTTCAAGAAGAAAACACTCACATTAAAGAAGAAAAGCTGGTGAGTTGTTAATACAGCTTTGCTATTTTAAAATCACTTAAGAATGTAGGTTCTGTATTTCATACTTAGGTTTCTTATTATTCTAAGCTACAAAAACTAGTTAATTTCACTTGTTTACACTTCAGAAATATTTTAATACTGGCAAAAGTGGTATCTTACAGCTCAGTTTTTAGAAGTATTACCAGAAAAAAGTCCATTGTTTGACACTTTATTCCAAGTGTTACATTTTGTCTTTGAATTCAGATGGGAGGAATTTGGTATTCCAGTGAAACACTTGCCTACAGGTGGGTTCAGTATAAATAAGCAGTAACACTGGCATAACATGCTGGCTGTTGTACTTTCTGGTTGCCAACAGTTTATTCTAACATTGCTGGTATGGAAACCAGGTAAAATGGGAATTATGTGTCAATGGTGTACAAAGGAAATGATGTTCCATTCATACAGAACATAAACGTTTAGACTATTAAGCAAAACCTTTACATCCCTGAACAGAGTTAGGACTGTCTTCTCATGATAACTCATGTATGTTCCAGAAAAAATGCTTTTTTAAAAAGGGTGATGGAGTCAAGTGTCAAACGTAGCAAAAAGAAAAAAAATTGTTCCCTGTAATAACAACATAATGCACTGCTTTGCAGAACATTAAGCGTGAAAAGGATGGTTGGTTTTTTTCCTTTTCTTGAACAGTTGCAGAATTTCACTCTGCAGTTCACAAAAGGAAACAGGTCAGAGAAGTGTATTGTTCTTGGTGCCAGGGAGGGACAAAAGCAGTATCTTGCTGGCATGCCCATAGATCACTCATCCAGCAGCACTCTTCCAATTTATAAAAGCCTGTTTGCATTTTGAGCTTGCTTTTAAAAAATACACAGAAAAAAATGAGATACAAACTTGGGCCTCATTACTCTCCCAGCCCTGAATTCACTAACAGCATTTCTATGGAGACACGTGGAGCATACTTCATATGTATATTTGCTGTTTGTTATCTAAGAGAAGGATTCTGGTTTGTGTCTCTCTCTTGTTCTGTGTGAATTGCTAGGGTTTGTTTGGTAGGTTAGTTTGAATATATGGAGGGGTTCAGTATAGTCTGGAGAGGGCTCTAATGTAGAGATGAGCTTCATGTTTCCTCCAAGTGCTTGGGTTAGAAGACATGGATTTCTGTGTTGTGGAGCACTAATAATTCACCTTGATTAACTGACATGTTGGCTTCAGTGGTTCTTGGACTTAGGCTAGAAATACCATCTAAATTACAGCTGATTTGTACTGAGCTGTATGAGGCAAGCAGTCTGGTCTATTTGAGAGAAAACTGTCCTAGATTTAGAAGATGTGGCCAACTCTGCGACTGACCTGTCGGATGACATTGGTCAAGCCATTCCACAGCTCTGCAGTTCCGTCTTCTGGATGTAAAATTGAACTAAAAATAAATTAGGCTTCAGTGAAAAAAATATTATTTATACATGCATGAAAAGGAATGAGAGTACACTAAAATATTGATTTTTTTTTATTAGATAGCTGTATCTTTGTATCCAGTAGAACCAAAACTAGACTAATTTGAAAACACTTTGCAAGTACGTCAAAGTACTTTGTTTTAATAATATGTTCCTCTCTCAATGTACTTAGAAGCAACTGAGCACATCTAAGATTCCTTTCTGCCTGAAACCCATTTTTTTTTCTGTGCATGTCTTCTTTTAGTAACTGCTGTAAGTGGTCTTGAGGGGGTGATGATTGGCTTGTCTGGGTCATTCACTCTGTCTTTCAAACTTCGGAAATGTGTTTTGTAGTGTTCAATAGAAACTGCTCAGTTTCCAGCAGACTGCAACACACTTCATGGCAGCACTCATGGCACCTTCATCAGCTCAAATCAGCTCACTTTGGGTGGCTCTTTTTTTACAACTTCCTCTTCATGAAGTAACAGTACAGTCTTGAGGAAGGTACCACAAAAGTTCAGACCCTGAAATAATAAGTAAAATATGATACAGCTGCACCATATGATGCAAAGCTAATGGATGGTAGTTCATATCTATTGGGATTTAATTCAGGAGATATGAAATAATTTCATGTCAGGATGATCCATTAATGGAATAATTTCTTTTGGATTTTCCATATTTTTCAGACCTGTGAAAGATATGGTAAGATAAAGTTATTCTGTTTGTCCTGAATTGAAATCACATTGGGGTTGGATTTGATATATTTCATCCAGATTTGCACTGAAGAACGTGTAAAGATTGGGTGGATTTCATTTTAATTATAGGAAAATTCTCTGAAAAACAAGGTTATAATAATTTATGATAATATTAACGTTTCCAAAGTAAAAGGTAAGAAAAAATGGGCATTATTCTGATTTCTCCCTACAAATTTTCCCAAATGTTGAGGTTGGAGTACGTTTTTTTAGAGACATGAATTGTAAACACTGACAGAATGAAAAGAAAATAATACAAAAGGCATAAATTATCTAATGTTTAAACTCCTGAAACAAAATCTTGCTCAATATATTCTATTCTGTTTGTATTAATAAGGAAATTCTCAGCTCTCTACAGTGTGTGCAGGAGCTGCTTCAGCGAATAACCCAAACGAATGCTAGAATGGAAAGTGAACTAAATGCACTGAAAGAAGACTATCAGGTCAGATTTTTCTCCATTAGACAAGCTGTTACTATCTGTTATGTATTTTTTAAGTCCAGGGCTGTTAAAGACATCTGTGTGCCTTTCAGAACTTTTGACCTCACTTCCATTTCTCCCTCAGCTCCTTAACTGTCAGCACGAACCTTGAAGCACAGGCTGTGCTTTCCCTCTTCTCTCCCTAAAGTAATGGTTGCCATTCTTAGCAGCCATTTCTAGAGGGCAAAACCAGAACAGGGTTGCTTTCAAATACTGAAATAAAATTATTTTATGACTTTTGTTTCTCGTCATTTTCATATAGGTACACATGTCTGGGCAACATTTCAAATTTCAGATCTTCATTCATAGCTGGACCTTGTCCTCAGTTTTATTAAAGCAGAGGACCTAAGAAAGAGTTTTATCTTTAGCCTTCTCTTGCTGTGTTTTCTGGCATCATATTTGTGCTAGAGGTGGGAAGTAGTCACGCTGGAGAGTGTGGAGTTGCAGCACTCCTCAGTTCCCCTTTGTCTTGGTTTAGGGCAAATTTAGGGAGGAAACTTTTGAAGTGCTCCCTTTAGAAGCAAATTTAAGTGGCCTCTCCTCCCACCAGTTCGGGAGACATAAATTTCCTTTGAGAAAAGTGGAAAAAAATTGTTTATTTAACAAGCAAAGTACTCACAAACATGAAAAACTGAATAATATTAAACAGTGAGACTTCTTGTTCTGAAGAGATGGCAAATTCAGGAAGTCTCTCTGTAGTTCGGAGTCCTTTTTGTGGGTGTGTCTTCGGTTTTTCCTCAGTCTCTCTGCGGCTCTGGTCCGGTGTCCGCAGCGTAGCCGGGGGGGCCCCCGGACGATAGTCCTGGTGTCCCCGGACCGAACAAGACCTGAACAGTTCCAAAAAACTCCTGGCCCCAGCTAACAAAAAAACCCCAACTAATTAAAAGCAAAGGAGAGTTCTCTTCCGCTGTCCCTGCTGCAGACAACACAGTCCGTGAGAGGGAATGCGGGGGACCAAGTGCAGTTTCTGCAAACAAACTCCGCGCTTCTTCTCCCCCGCTTTGCTCTCGGAACCAGTCTTAAAGGTGCAAAACTTAATATTCACCATAAACAGCAGAGGATTGGGGATACAAGTTTCATAAAGTCACTCTAGGACACTGTTTCAGCATGTAAAAGCAGCTCAGAACAGTTCTGATTCCACATTTCAGCAGCAGTCAGTGCACTGAAGACCATAAGGTCATATCCATTCCCATCAGAGGTGTCATGCAGAGTTCAGGTACAACCACTGACTGGACTATTAAAAATTGTAATCTACTGTTTGCCCAGACATAACCACAACTATTCCACTCCTTGAAGCCAAGGTTTTGAACTAGGAGTTCTGTTAATTTCAAATTGAACTTCCAGTTTGGATGTATACTTTTGTTTCTAAATAAATGCTTCTATGTTAATTTGAAATTATTCACTTCCCCTAAGACTTTACTCTTAACAGGTGTAAGTAGTTTGGCTTCTGCCACAATATAAACATAGGACTTCTGTATTTTGATGAAACAAGTAAGGTTGAAGGTGAGCTATGTTCTCCATCAGAAAGTGGCTAAAATCTCCCTAGGAATTAAAGCATCTGCAGCATTTTTACACAGATTAACTGAACAACCCTTTGGCTGTAGAATTGCCTAAGGTAGCATGATTTTCTGTAGCTTCTGTTACTTGTATATTTGGTCTAGTGAAACAGCTGGATTACTTGCTATTAATACAATCCTGTTTTCTGTTGAAGTAAGAAGGTAATGTGCTTTTTATTTTTTAAGATAATTGGAATTGCTTTGTAGATTAAAACAGAGGCTGGAGATAATTAATATATAACCCTACTGATGATGACTTTCATAATACAGGAACCCTTTAGTCCTTTGTGTCAGGACTATTGAATAGCAAGTGTATTTTAAAGTGCTTTTTTCTGATAGCATTTCTGAGCTGTTGTTTCCCCTCTAAGATACAGTTTATAGTATGCCTTAAAGCTCCAGCTAAAACAGTAAATGGTATCTGTGAATCTTCTCTTTGAAGACTGCACATAAATGTCTACAAGTATGGTTTGTTTTCTTCTTGTTAAGGTATGAATGGAGGACAAGTCTCTGTTTTGCAGCCTGTGCAGGCCAAAAATTGATTTCTGGTTGCAATTATGCTAATTCTGCTCTGATCTGGGTCTGTTTGTATTAGACATTGGGAAGGTATTTCTGTTTTCTGTTGTTCTAACTGCAACACAAACCACTGCTGGTCATCAAAGCTTCAGTGCAGTCCTCAAAGGTAACTTCAGGCATAAATACTTTAGATGAAATGGGTGTTACAAGGCATGGATAACCAATAAGAGGCTCTTGGTTCAACCTTCATTACTTAAACTAATGTAAATAGACCTTTTTTTTTCAGTTTGATACAATTACCATGATATTCCAAGCAATGAGATAATGTTAGCTTCTTACTTCGCATTTTTGCGTTTTTTTAAAACATCAAATGGAACTTATAAAATAGGGAGCTGAATATGTAACTTTAAAAAAAAAATTCTTGAACAGATGACAGAAGACTTGAGAATGCAAGGAATTCAGGTATTCCCCTTTCTGTACAACTGGCTTTAACATGTGATCAGTTCCATACATCTGCTGCTTCTGATATTTTGCCCTAAGAGCCATGCTGTGAATAGCTATAATAATCCATCACCGAGGAGGTTGCATTTCAGGTGCAAGTAAAAGCATCCTTGGAGTTAAGAGCAGGTTCATCAAAGAGAGGAGGTCTTGCACTCCTGGTTTATACAACTGGATGAAAGATGCTACATCAGAGTGGGATTATTCACACAATGTATTGCTGAATTGTCCCATTTTTGGAAATACATAATCTGTCAAAGAAGGTCCATTATATTCTTATGCACAACTTTTCCCATGTGTACAAAAGTGCAAGGTTTTGAAATTCAAAATAGTTTGAAATTCAAAATAGTTTGAATTTTCCTAGTGTTAGTACCTGTAAAATATAATTTTATTAACAGTGTAGCTAAATTAACATAGGCATTTTAAAATTGGTGCTAAGTGAATCAAAAAGTGGACTCATTTTTGGTTAAAAGATTTTGTAAAAAGAAATTGGTTTGGAGTATTGCCTTCATAACATTTTTCAAGTGGACTTTCAAAGAAGCTCAGCAGAATCATAAATATGTAGCTGGTCATACAGCTTCATGCATTAAAGTTATGCTTACATTAGCAAATATATTTGTTTCATCTATATAGCAAGTTATGGAATGCAGTGAGTCTTTCCTTCCATATTCTTTGCTATAAAAATATGATAGGATAAAAATTCCAAGAGTACCTGATATGTGTGTGAAGTTGCTGTTGATTTACACAAGACTCCTTTAATTTAGCACAGGAAAGCTGAAAGAGTTAACCCAAAAATGTCGCAAGTACAGTTATGGTAGTATAAAACTTAATATTACTGTTAGTTCAATGCACTCCTATTTCAGTGACCTAATAAAAATAAATTAAAGCATAATCAGGTATATACTTCATGTTGCAGTAGATATGTTTTAGAATGTAAAGATTGTATAGTTTATAAGAAAGGTTAATAAACAATTTAGGACAGAAAAACTGATTATAAAAATATTTTTTTTCCTGTCAGTGTACAGTAGTTTTTTCTTTAAGTACAGTGGCTCTGGATTATGCTACATTTCATATCTCTCATCTCTGGACTTTATATTACTTTCTCAGCACATTAAAACTTATGCAGTGAAACTGAATAATGGCAAGTGTTTTTATACCCTTTTATAGCCATTTCTTTTTTCATAACCTCCCCCTGTTTCCTGTTAGCTAAAGTATAAGTGCCTTTCTGTTAATTTATGAAAATTATTGTTGAGATAGCACATTATCACTGATCTGTATGGCACTTGCAGCATGTTAGAAGCAAAGGTCCAAGCAACATAAAACACATCAAAATTCATTAATGTGGTATTGATTATTTTTTGGATAATTAATTTTATTGCAGGCCCTTGAAAGAGATAATGAGCTGCAAAGGGAGAAGGCAAAGGAAAATGAAGAAAAGTTCCTTAATCTTCAGAATGAGCATGAGAAGGCACTAAGAACTTGGAAAAATGATGTAGGTTTATTAAATTAAATGCTTTAGTATTAAAAGTTTTTTGGAATAGTTGTCAAGCATTTCAGGTAATCCCTAAAAGCTAAGAAAATATCACAGAAATAAGGCAATAAAAACAACTCATTTCTTCTCCAGTAATACAGATACTTCTAGAAATTAATAGTTTTTCAAGGTAGATTTAGGTTGACTTCTGTGCTCTAAAAGGTCAGTGCTCTTCCTGCAGTTCTGATTTGAAAGGAATTCTTCAGTGTGGACTGAGGGTGAAAGGGGATAAGAAAAGGTGTGTGTCTGGTATGTCCCCTTAGTGCATTCACCTCTCTGGACACCTAAACAATAGTTTGTCTTCTATATTTGACATTCTTTCTATTACCTCATTACTTTTAAAGAATACTTCAGTAATTATTTAATCCAAAACAATTAGTAAAACATTGTAGCTGTAAAAATTGTCTGCAGTAATAAATGCATGTTTAGATGTAGGAAAGATTAATACCACTTCAATAAGACAAGATCTGCTTTATGTGTGGAAACCAGACTCTAAGCAGCATTTGTTTACTAGTCTGTCTTTTTTATTTCTATGTGCTTGGCACCTACTGCCAGAAAGGTTTTGATTTTGTTAGATAGATTTCCAGGAAAGCTGTGGGAAAATAATGCAAAGTTGTCTTTGTAATCCTGTTGTCTAAGGCTCACTCCTTTGAGTGCAGCCGCTATGGGGATAACTGCAACCATGAGACCACAAAATAGCTGAACTGTTCTGATGCTCAGTTCCCTGAGAAGATTTGATCTCCCTGATTCCTTGGAGAATTTTATACCATAATTTCCTCTATAGACATGGGAATTTCCTGCTGATGGCTAACTAGAAATTTTGTCTCCTAAAGTAAATCATCAAGGATGAAGTTAACACTGGTCTGGAAATCTTTGTAAATTAAGTGAAGGTATTTCTGTAAAATAGCCCTTCGGTTCTTTTTGTCATAGTTTGGACCATTCAATTAGTTCTAAATACAAAAATTTAATTGTTACATATTTACTGAGGGATCATTGGATACTTGAAGCTATTTACAGAAGTAAAGTGCTAAGCAAATTATTTGCTGTTGTGATTTATTGACAATGTAGGTAGAGAATGAATGTTGAGTATTACATTTATCTTTGAGCCAAAAAGGAAGAAAGCGACAAATAAACATCTCACTTTTTTGGACCATTGCTACTAGTAGTAAATGGTGAAAAAAAACCCCAAACCAGTTAATAAAAGCTATAATCTGTAATGGAAATGTGGTTAAAATTTTGGTTTGAATGAAAGAGCTCAATTACTTTGTACAAAGAAATTCCTTAGCATACTTTCTATTAAGGATGAAGTTTAATTTGCTAAGCTGTTGATACTTTTGAAAAATGCTGGTTTACCTATTTGAACATGCAGTAAAGTGTTTGTGTGCTCTGTGTACGTGTAATTATTACAGGAGGAAAACATGAGAAAAGAAATACACACTATTAAAAATGAGCTGAGTTCCCTTAAAGGACTTCATAGACATCTTGAAGATTATCATCCTCCTCCAGGAAATCAGCATTCCGAGCAAGTGGAAAATCTGCAGGTAAGTGTCTTTACTAGCTGCAGTGTGTCTTGTAAAAATGCCAGAGAACTAAAGATATGACATTTTTTCTGATCTTGTCTGTCATGTCCACTGCTCCTCCTTTGACACGGCTCAACCTAAAAATTTATGTGACAATGACCCTAAATATCATCGAAACTTACTGTTCCTGCAGAATGTTCTCCTTTCATCAAGAGGGGTGCTTATATCATAGAAACCTAAGATCGTACTTCATTAACAAACTTTTACCTAACAGACAGCAGTTAATTTAAACAACCTATCTTTACTAAATCTGATTTCACAGACATATTTTCCATGGGTATTTCTCAAATACTGGGGCAGATCCAATTGACTCCATATGTATGTAAGTTCCCTGGAAGGAGGTCCACTTCTACTCAGAGGAACTAATTTCAGCTTCTCTAAAGTCTGTAACATGGGACAGATCAGAAGGTTGTTTTTATCAATACACAGGATATCTAAGTTCTTCAGTTTTAGTTTAAGAAACACCAACCTTTATGTCACATAGCATCTTTAAGAGTCATCAACAGCACAGCGAGCTCATCAGGTGGTGAATGCAGGAGGTAAAAGACTTTTATGCAGTGCAGGCTGAACTAGAACAGAGCTTGGATTGTTGGGTGAACCAAATCTGTGTTCAGTTCTAGGTGCAGGGCATGTATGGGAAGTCAACAAGTGGTTAAGCACACAGAGGTGGGCTTTTGGAACAAAAGGAAGAACACGTAGCCCTGCAGCTCTGTGTTATATCATGATCAAACTGGATTGCCAGTTTGTATTCCAGTCTTCTAATGATTGAAAAAATTGGGCAGTCAGAAGCCATAAGTAACCTTCTTTGTGCATTGAGTGTGTTCTGTTGTTCTGTTGAGTATTGGTTATACCCATTTCCCATTAACTTTTACAAACAAGTAATGATCTGTCCTTCGAAGAATGGAAAACTCATTTTTCATGTGTACAATCTTGTTTTTAATGTTAAGAAAATAGGAAGACACTAGGACTGTAAAGACAGGTAACTATTTTAGAACTAGTCCATGAATTGTCAGTAAAATGACAAACAGTAAAAATATTTTAGGATTTGGAAGAACTTAAAATCAATTTCTTCACAATGCACGTACGTATGTATGTTTATAGCTCACACATAAACATATACATACACATGGCTGTGGTATGGGCTTAATAATGCAAGGGAAATTAGACCTGAAATGATTACTCATTGTGCTAAAGCTGAACTCTACAGGGAATAATACAAATTGTCTGTCTTTTAAAAATTACTGCTTCTTTGAATGGAAATGGAATATTGATTTTGTTTAGGATGCAGAATCAAAGTGATTAGGCATTCATGATAAACAGTACTGGTGCTTACTAAGATAACCCCATGGGTTTGAAAGCAGAAAAGCTTAAAGCATGTGCTCATAAATGCAAAAGAAGTCAGATGTCTTCCAAATATACATCTTACACGATCTTATGGCAAATTGCCACAACACTTTGTGTTGTACAATCATTAGATTTCCTAAGCTAGGCAGGTTGAACTGCATGGAACACTGCCAAGAAACTGAAGCTGCAGGAGATCATATTGGTTATTCTGATTTGTGGAATTTCACCTTGTATCACTAATGAGTCAGTGTCTAGTGACACATAAAAGGGTAAATGTTGGCTTGGATTTAGATCTTGACTGTAGTTCCAAGTGTTCTAAGGAAATATGCTTATACTTATTTTTACACCTAGCGCAATCTGAAATCCCTGTGGTTATTTGTGGGGCATGAAATTCAGAATGTACTTAAACTTCTTCACACTGATCACCTCTGGAATAGTAATTAAACAAAAGACATTTTTTAAAAGAAAGGTACAATGTCAGACCTCATTACAGACTTGGATTGCAATTTAGTTTAACCTTACCATGCTGCACATTTAGTTTGATATAATTTGTAATTCAGCTGTGTGCCATTAGAGAATAGGGTTACACCCAGCAATGGCTTGCTGTAATTTTTTTGTGGGTGTATATACAGGGAGATCTGGTTTTCAGAAGGGTTTGAATTTCATACTACGAAATAGTCTGTTGAGGGAAAGGATATTAGGGATATATGTGTGTCTTAGATTTTACTAAATCACAGGCAAAAAATTAAAATCGAAGTTTAAAAGTTTTGTTATTTAGGTATTTTAGTTTGTCCACCTTGGACCTATTTTTAAATGAACAGCCATTTGAATTTACTGAAAAGTAGGTTTCTTCAACCCATCTGAAAAAACCTGGAAAAGAATCATGAAATCTTTCTGCCTTTTTATGAACACTTTGTCCTCTTTGTTTCAGATGCAGTCACCAGCTCAGCCCATACCAACAAAGGTGGTAAGTTCCACTGCAGTGGTTGTCTTATTACTGTACAAGAGTAATGTACACAGTTGTAGAGTGGTGCTTGGTGTTTCTGTCTGAAGAAAGAGCTCCTAGAAACAAAAGATTGTAAGATAATTACAGATTTCATGAAAGAAAAAGGAAATTTCTACTATTTGTATTCAAAAAGCTTGAAAATGTGATGCCAGGGCTATATAGAGCAAAGCAAAATTAATTAAAAACCTAGAAAATAAAAAGATGCAATATATACAATTTCCAAGTGTGACAGGGAAAATTATGATAAAACATGAGGAAAAGAGAAAGAAATTTCAACTGAAACTTCAAATTGAGGGTGGAGTATTTGGTAGAGAGAAAATGATTTTAGGACCCTCCTCTATTTACCATGACTCCTCCCTCCCCCAAACCAGCAAAGCTGGGAGCATCAGGGTGTTTCTGTGACCTGTAGGAAACCATTTCTGGCAGATTTATGTTCTACATCCCCTACTGTGCCAGCACTGCAACAGCCCCATTTTTTAGCAGTGCTGTCTCCGTGCCTCCCTGCACTTTGCAATATTCTCCCAATGCCCAAGCACAGCTCTTGCAACTCCCTCCCACACTGCAGCCTTCCTTCTGCAACACCTCCAGTCACCCAAGTATCTCCAGCTTTTCCCCACATCTTCTGTGGACTAAGCTCCCTCCCACATCTGCCTACTTTTATATCCTATCTTTAGGGCAAGAGCCAGCACGTGCTCCTGTCTTCAGCTGCCAAACAGTTGATGATGATAAAGGATGCATCTCCTTTTCCTTTTATTTTGGTGGGATTTTATTATCTTCACTATTCAGGCCCCAGTTTCCACAGAACTTTATTGACTGCAGCTTTCAAAACTGAGCACAAATACAGATGCAGTACTAGACCAGTGATTTAGACGTTAAGTAGACAAATCTTCCAGGCTTCTATTCTTGTTGAATTTGACTCAAATTCATGTTAAAAAGCTATTTGGGAGGGAATGAGGAACTGAATATCAGGGATTGCAAATTCAGAAGCCTTGTTTGCCTGTGAAATGAAGTTAAAAGTCCTGGGCAGTTTGCTAGAAAAAAAATGTTGTTTATATGTGCATGCATTGTTTATGTGTGTATGTGTTTGGGTGTAAACAGCAATCATGCAGGATTTTCCCACATGGAATTACTGAGCAGGTCACTGAGTGGGCCAGCAGCGAGGGGGAGTGATCCAGTCACCACATGTACAATACAAATTCCTTCCACTGAGGAATTCTGCCAAATGTATAACTTTGTGGACTGTAATATAGCAGGAACTGATTTCTTTCCTACTCTTCTAGAGTATTAGTCTGCTTTTTTCTTTTCCTCTGTTTACATTTACTTTTTATGCTTCAGGTCTTTGTTTTCCATCAGAATTGTAAAATTAATTTTAAATCTCAGTCTTGGACTTTTTACCTAATCAGTGACTATAGTAAACAACTAAATTACCCATGATCTTTTGTTCCTTCCTCTGCTAGAGTGGCCAAGAACACTCAAGAGACAGTGAAATACAGGCTATTCAGAAAGAACACGAGTTTATGCAGTCTGTAATAAGAAAATATGGTAATTGTGGAAATCAAGAAGAAACTGAAGTCAAAAACACAAGGGACCAGTCTTCAAGCATTGAGGAATTAAAGATAGAACAAAGTAATAACCTTCCATGGATAATAGAGATAAGTAGTGTTGTTAAGAAAGGATAAATGTTTTCAGATATAGTATATGACAAGAGAGGGCATAAATCCTGAATTAAATGGTCATATCTAAAATCTACAGAATGTTAATATATTCTCTGCTCTCTTGGTTTATAAATATTTTTCAAGTTACCATAGTGCAACACTTACCTTCAGTAACTTTTTGACAGGCTTATGTGTGTAATATAAGATATCAGTATTGATACCAATCCTGAGTCCATCTCTTTGGAAATTCCAAACTGTAAAAATGAAGCATTACATAACCTCTGGGTTATCAGTCACTAACTAGAGAATACACTCACTCCACAGATTCACAAGTTCTTGAAAACAGTTTTAAGGATGAAATTAATGTTGCTAGCCCTTGTGAAGTAAAGCAAAGGGAGGCTTCTCCCAGGAACACCCTCTGCATGGTTACTGATTTAATTACCCAAGGACACACCTCGGAAATGCATGTCACTGGATGCAGAGAGGCAGAAGATGCAGGAACAGCACACAGAACGTTACCAGATGAAAACAATGCAGATTTAGATCAAAAGCCACAGGACTGCAGTGAGCCTTTGGCAGCACACCACACACAGACAAGAAAGGACTTTTTAGGCAGTGCTGAGACTGTAGGTGCTGACAGGAAAAACGGAAGTCAGGAGACCAACACCAGCAAGGAAGAGCTGTGCAATACTGCAGATGAACCAGCTCGTGCCAAGACAGATGCAAACTCAGACACCAGACAGCACAACAAAAGTGTCCTTACTCCTGAAGCACCCAAACCTGAGACTGAAGCTGTTCTTTGCACTGAGAAGAGTGCTCTGCATGACAGAAGCACAGACAACCACCAAGCTAAGGAGTTATGTTCTGGCATCCTACCTTATATTAAAGAGAATTTTCAAGCAGAATACCAAAAACGTAGCTTGCTGAATAGTGACAGTTCTGTAGGCAGTGGATTACATAAAACAGAAAAAACCTTAAATGTGAGTGGTTTACATAGAGATACACTTCCTCTGGAACAGACACACATAGATGCTGAAGGCAGAAATGATGACAATGCCAGAAACATGAACTGCACTGGTGTTCTGGCAACTGATGCTCAACATCCACCAACTGTGTGTTGTGATAATGCAAGTGGTGATGATGCTGCTGCAAAAGCATGCAGAGATAATAAGTCTCTCTTAGGTACTTGTAATTTATGCTCCCCAAAAACTGAGAGAGGAATAAATGCAGATGACATGCACAGCAAGCAACCTGAACAAGGCAATGCTAAACAAACAGGGAGTGCTACAAATACATGGACTTCAAAGGCTGAAGCCAAATCTCCAGTAAAGGCTGATGGTCTTGAAATTGCTTATAAAAACCCCGCAACAGATAGGGCACGTACCAGTAAACTAATTCCATGTAAAAATGTTGACAATGGTACTCAGATACACTCCATCAAAACTGGGCATTCCCTGGAGATTAATACTTCAACAAATAACACATTGTTAAAAGAGAAAAAAGACTCACTGAATACAGTTCCAGGAACGAAGTTTGCTGAGTGTCACCTGAAAGAATCATGCTCTTTACCCATGAGAACATCTGGAAATTTTGTAAACATAAGTGTAAGGTCATCCTTTGATCTTTCAACCTCAGATAAAAAAGCTGAGAAAACTCCACTATATTTGAATTTTTTACCTCTCAGTTCTTGTTCAAGAGTAAATCAAATGAGAGGTCAAGGTACGTGGACTTCAGCTTCCAAAGAGCCTTCCCTTTTTAAAGACAAACCACCATGCTTAGTGGAAAACACAAACATTATTTCAAACACACAGAGTCAAAATCTCAGTGAAAATGTGGACAGTGGAGAAACAAGACAAGGTAAGAAAATATAAGCATTAATGTTTTGAACTACATAGTGCTTAGTAAAATTATTAGAATGTTGAATTTCTAAATCTAAGCTTAGTGTAGAAAAATGTAAACATGACATTTTAGTTATATCGCAAAAAGGTGAGATTGCTCTGTTTATATTATAAATTCAACCAAACAGTTTTTGTTAGCTTATCAATCAATTAGTTAATTATTTTTTTTCTCATATTTCCCTTTGTGAAGTAACAGCAGTGCAATGAGACTGAATTTTGATAGGCATTTCTAACCCTAATGTAGAGCATATTCTATCAGGGCTCTGCATGGATCTGAAAAGCACTGAACAGTTTTTGCAAATTATTCAGTGTTCTCATTTTGCATGAAAATTAGGGTAGATTTTGAACCAGTAGATGCTTCTTTGAATGGGTCCTACAGAAATTTACTTTTTATTTTATTGTACATCTCTAATTTAGATGGACCATTAAAACCATCTGAATGTGTTGAGTGTGTGAAAGGATGTTATATTCTGTCAGGCTCTGGAAAACACAGCTTGAGGTGCTCAAGGAGCATTTCAATCTCCTACTGTTGACATTCAGTTATTATTTGTTAGCAATATTTTGCATATACTAAATAGTAAACATGAACTTTATGCCATGGGTTTCTAAATCATTACTGAAATGTGGAAAAATTGTATTTTAGATTTGTTTTGCAATAAAATGAGCTGGTAGATTACCCCAAAACTGGAGCCCTGGGTGTTTAGATGTTTTCGAAGAGCAGGATCCTCAGGTCAGGGTGTTTGTGTCTATAGAGTTTTCATTGGTGCAGTGTTTTCACCTTTGGCCCTTGAACATACCAAGAGCAGCGTGGACTCCCATCCTTAGTTTTGCAGCCAGTGGCAGACAGAAACCCAGCAGTCTGGTTTCTTTACATTGTTCTGTTGTTATGAATTTAGCTCTATATGTAATTTTGTTTCTGTCCTTGGTCTTCTGCCCGTGGATATTTGTGTTCAGATGCGTGTTTTTTGAAGCTCAGTTTCAGAAATGTCTTTGTCCCTAAAACAGTAGTAGTGGTAGCAAGGTAGCAGAATCCTGATCTCAGATGGCATATTATTTCTTTTAATAATGTGAATTTTGATATCTGTTTCAATAAAATGAATGCCTAGTTACACGATGTTCTGCATGTATCTTTTCTGTAAGAACAAACAGCACTACCTAAATTTCTTCCCTGTGAGTTTACTATTTATGTGCTGGTTCCCAGAGAGCAGACACTCCACATCAGTAAATGAAGGAATGAACTGGGAATGGGAAAGATCTTCCTGGCAGATGCTGAAAAAAGAAAACAAACACATAACCATTTTCCTCTTCCTCCCAGGAGAAAATGTCAGTATTCTGAAATAACTGTTACATAACCATGTGGTACCATGTATTTTCATAGCAAAACAAGATTTTACTGTCAATGCAGTGATCCACAGGCATCTGTGCGTGACAAAACAGCTCCTGTTTGCATTGTGAGGAAGTGTGAAAGCATCCTTGTATTTTCACCTTGCAAAGAATTTGATACTGGTTTCAACAGAATCTACTGGTGCTGCATAAAGCCTCTGAAGGACTGGAGGCTTATACTTGGCTGTGATTAATCTACTCATCTGCCTTTCCTACCTTTAGTAGATGGCTATTGCCTGACCACCTGAAACATCAGATATAGCCATTAACACAGACTCCTTATTTGAAATGTTTTTTTGATTGTCTGAAAAGCTTTGTATTCATGTCTTCTTTTATTACAAGTCACCCTGGAATATCAGGTTATAATGGCATTAATTATGCATTTTAATATTGTTATCAGATAGTGAGGTTAAAGTAATCGTGTTTGAAAAAATATATTCAGTTAGAATATTTAGAATACATACACTTCCTATAAATCACTTTTCTGTCATTAACTTAATACGTGAAAATGAGAGAAAACATTTTTAATCAAAGTAGGAATATACCTCATCTTTAGAGAAAAAATAGATGAAGCATGTGAAAGAAAAAAGTGAAGGGCAAAAGCCTACAACAAAGATCCAGGCAGGGATTTAAAACAAAAATACTTGATTTTTTATGATCAGAGGTAAACCAGTACAGTTATTCACAATTAGTGCCTGGAGACTAAATTGCAGTTGTTACCATTTCCTTTTTGTCAACCAGGTTCTAGCAGTTTGAACAGAGCTGCCAACACTTCGAATACCTCTAGTATCCACCAAGAGCCCCAGGGAGAGCCTAGTGAAGAATGGAATGCTACAGCAAAGGCTTTTTATGATTCTTCTTTTCCCACAGAACATGTAAGTCAATTAAAAGTATTGCAGACCAGACCTCAGTGAGCTAATTCCACAGATATTTGTACAACTGTACCCATCTGGATACTTTAAGGCTGAGTCAATCTCCAAAATAATATCAAAAGGGCAACAAGACACCATTTTTCACAATTAAGGTTGATAGAAAGCAGCAGGAAAAAGTCACAGCATATGAATCAAACAGATGCTAACCAGTCTGTTTGGGAGGGGAGGAAGAGGCTAGTCCATTGTGTGCCCTAATAAAAATCATCACCTACAGTAAAAGTAGAAGTTAAAAGAAAAAAGGAAAATAGTAGTATGTAAAAGTATAAAAACATTGTTTCCTCTATTACTTGATAGGACAATGTAATTTAAAAGAATCTATGAAAGAATAAAAATTCAGCACATCTGTGAATTAGAGCCTATCCATTTATCACACACTGTAGTTATGTGATGCCCTATTTAGAGTAGTATTATTTTGTAGGGTAACATTACACAAACATGTAAAAACCTGTTGTTTCCCAATCATCACTGCATTTTCAGATTTATGTTAGACTCTGGAGCTTGAACAGCTCTAACTGCTCTATTAGAATTTGACCCAATGTTGAATGTATCATTCAAAAAGTGATACAGTAATTTACAGCTGCAGTTGACCTTTCATTTTTAGAAGAGGTTCTAGAGGTATTTCTCAGGTAGTTAGGGCTGTCACTGGATGAGGTGTGCAGTGGTTTCAAGTGACAAAGTTGGCTGACTTTAGCAGATAATCAGGTCTTGATGCCATCAGCATCCACATTCCCTGAAATTCACAAGACTGATGCTTTAAATTACTCGACTTTCCTAGCCTGACTGTCCTTGTGAATGACACTGAGGTGGATTTTTCACCACACACAGTGGTGGTATTCACTGTGTGTCTCTTGCTTTTTCTCAGAGGTGAAGCCAGGAGCTGAGTGAACTCCCCTGTACCCTACAGCTGAAGGAAAGCTGTGTTTCATTATCTGGTTGTTCATGCTTTGTCACCTCCAAACTAAAACTCCTGCTGTGCTAGCTAAGTAATAGCAGAGATGGACAAGAACAGTGCCTTGCTGGGTTCACCTTAGATTTTCCAAATCCTTAATCTACGAAATCTCAGCCTGCAATAATGCAGAGCACTCCCTCCTTGCTGTGTTGGTGTCATTCTAATACCTTCTGTTCTCAACTTTGTCATTTTAATGACCAATATAAACAAGCTGTTGGGAGATTAAAAATGGGCTCGACTGTCTTTTTTGCTATTTCGTTTGCTTTGACTAACATGTATAATTGCAATTAGAGCAGACTTAAGCCTTCTACAATTTGGGTAATCTCATTCAACCACAGTACAGTACTCTAAAAAGGGATAAAAATTATAAACAAATGCTACAGGTGCACTTAAAATTCTAGTAAAAATAGTAAGAACTGTTTTAAACATTAGTCTGTCCATGCTTAAGTACCACAGTAAGGATGAATAAGCATCCCCAGCTCAGTTTAAAACATGCAGTTTTCAGTACAGGACAGGTTCGGCCCCACATGCTATTCCACAGAGATTTTGACTAGTGGCTTGCAGTGAAGTATGATCTGTTTGTTGCTGAGACCTTGGGGAAAAGCATGAGAGAATTAACAGGTTGAAACTTTTACTGCTCAAATGGAGAAATTACTTTCCCACTGAAAGGGAGATGCCAGTCATTACTGACCTGAAGTATCAGTACCTTCAGCTGCATGGCAGCAACATTGTTACACATGCAATAATGAACAACTTGCGTGAATATTTATTGTTCATATTTCAAACTTTAAGAAATGCTTGCACACTAGGAAGGTAAGCTTTAGCACAAAATTCATGTGCTAAAATAAACGTAGGCCTGATAAAGACATAGTGCCTTAGAGTTGGTTGGGGCAGAGTTGCCTAATATTAAAAAAATGATTGAGCAGAGGGAGGTCTCATCTTGTGATCCTTGCAAGAGGAGTCCCCTAGCATAGGAGCAGGTCACCTTGCAGATCCCCTGCAGCACTGGCTCCGTGCTGCACCTTGCTCAGGCAGGTGGCTGCTGCTGCGTGCTGCTCCCCCAAGAGCCACACAATCCCAGATTACAAGTGGAAAGCTCATCATTCAAATACAAGGTTTTTGCTCATCAGGCAAAAAACCTGTCTGCCTACTGTGTTGCCATCTGTCTTTGATTTGGATAGATATGAAGCAGCTAACAGTAATATATCAAAGAGTAATTAAAACTATTAAAAGAACAAAAAGATTTAACATAAAAAAGCCAACCTATTACAGACCTTGCATTACTGATGTTTGCTTTCTAATCTGTATAGTAAAGTGGAGAGGAAGTTAACACTATAAACCTCATGATTTTGGGCTGTGTTAATCAAATGCTTGCATAGCAGTAGAAATGTCAATTGCAACATTAAACGCTTTAATTAAGCTTTTTATTTTGCTAATCTGCATTCTAATACAAGCTTGTCTTTTTTAAATCACACTCTTGTACCAACTCTTAAGGTTTGGTTTATAAAAGCATAATTGTCATTACCAAATTTTCTAAGTTAAAGACAACGCAAACACTTCAAATTAAACGTGTTTTTTCCAATGGATTTATTTTCCTGTTAACATTTCTTTGCTTACTTAACGTTCAGCAAAATCCAACAATCTGAACCTTTCTATGTGAATTTCACTGGGTTATCAACTGCTAACGTTTGTATTCTGTCTGGTTAAAGAAGGATTTGCTGCTTTACAGAACAAGCAGAAGTCTTCTCACATGACTGTCACTCCAGCAAGGAGTGAAAAAGCACTCAAAGATGAGGACAGCTGCTCTCTTCGGAACTCCATTATACAAAACCAAATAGGAGGAATTGACAAATTGCTGAATTTGGAGAGACTTCATTCAGCAAGAAAGAGAAAATACGAAGAAGGCCAGTGAAGATGAGCACCAGGAGATAAGCATTCTTTTAGGCATAGACAGATTACTTACCTAACCGAGATTTGTAGAGGTATTCCTACAGAATATGGCATATATGTGTAGTTTCATGTTTAATATAACATGTGAACAGTTCTTATGTTAAAAAATGTATCAATTCCTACTCCTAATGTCAGTTCTGGTTCTGCAATCAAATTCAAGTTATTACTGGCTTTGCCCAAAGTTAAAAAGTTGATAAGTTAATGTTTTTGTATGTGTTTAGTAAAACGAAATAATTACTTAACTGCACCCTTCTCCTGCTCCTCACAAGTTTTGGCTGAAATAGTTCAATTCATTTTCTCTGACAGACTGCTGACTCAGTTTTCAGGCCAAATCACCTCCCACTGTTTCAGAATACAATGGGTTCTGCAAATATTTACAACTACTTCCAGCAGTTCTAAGTGGCAGAAGAACAAAATAATCTTCTGCTTACCTTTACTGCCAAATTATTTAAATATATCTGTTGTAGTTTCTGTATCAGTGAGGTCTCTTTCAACACTGAAGGATCAGGTATGATTACAGAGATAAGGCAGCAGATCTGGCTTCATGAAGCCTCACTTCTACTGGGTCACATTTCTTCTCCCTTGGGTCTAAGGGAAATCTTCTCTTACTTTAAAAATACTTGTACTGTCATTTTTTTGACCTCCCTCCCTTCCTCCCCACACTTCTTGCTAAGAAAGGTCCCCATAATGTAAAATGAACAAAAGAAACATAACCAATATTGCCAGTTTCTTGTTGCTGATTATGTAAGAAAAGCAACAGAAGACATTTTCCCATTTTAGTTTTATTGCCTTTTTTTTTGTGTAGCAATTTAGAATATTTAGCTTCTTTAAGCCAATTGCATACTTTTTTTGGAAACATTCATAAATTGTCAAAGTTTTGAATAAAATTCAACTATAGCAATATTACTAGGTCAAAAAAATTTCTTAAGTGTCTGAGAGACTGAGGAGACTGTTTTTCACTTGATTCAAATTTTGTTTCCAGGTGTTTAGAGTGTCATACAATTGCTGCCACTGCTGCTTTCCAAAAGTCCGATGTGTGCTGTGACTGGAGAAGTAAAACAAAATTGAGAGAAGATTACTAGAGATGTCACACTCACCTCATCATTCTTCTACAGCATTACTTTACTCTCATGAGCAAATAGGAAAAATCCAATTTTCTCTCTAGAAAGGGCTGCACTTCACCAGTTAAGAGATTTCTGTAGCCTTTCCAAATATTTAAAGCAACAACAGTCATTAGTATTCTTGTCACTAGTAGGTCATTAAATGAAATGTCCTGGAAAGTAGGACTCTTTCATTAAATAAGCTAATCACATTCAGTGTGAGCTTTAATAAAATTATGATAAATAGCAACTATTTAACTACCAGCAACTGATAGGAACAATACCTCGCTTCTAGTTAGAATATTCTACAAATGTAAGTGAAATAATTAGAACACACGAAGTTCTGCAAAATGCCATGAAGAACTGTCTTACCTGACAATGACTTTCCTCTGTGTCTGATCTATTTTGCAGTACACCATCTTTGTCTTTACAGCTGCAAAAAGCCAGCATGTTTTGAGCAACATGATAGTGTTTTCATGATAGTGCAAAGGTATTAAACTGCACAAAAATGGTTCAAAATGAGATCAATACAAACATAAGAACTTAGCAGTTCACTTAATCTGTTTTGCTGTTGGTTTTAATAGCCTAGTAGGCAGAAAAGCAAAATGATGTAACAAGATGAAGGTCATGCATGAATCCTATTGTTTGGTGCCAATCTATTAAAGCAATATCCTGTACAGATTTTATGAACTTCTCTCCCCTACAAACACATCCTGTTTTAATGACAGCAAACAAAACCAGATGACAAATTAAACCTGCAAACAATTTATTAGTCCTGTAAAGAATTACATGAGATACAGTTCCTGTCACTGAGAAGAAAAACACTGGTTAAAACACAACAATGGGGCCTGTCTTTAAACATGAAGTTGTGCAGCTCTACCTTGTAAAAAGCACAGGAATTAAAATTAATATTGTTCTTAATATTCAACATTAGCTCAGAAGACTGTAAAGAACTTGTTCACGAGCACTGTGTGCAGAACCACAGCTCTTACCGTCAATGACAAACGCTTCTACGTCATCAGCCCCGATCTGGAGCTCCTGCTGCATTGTATCAAATGAGATTTCTTTATTCTCTACAGCCATTCCCATGAAAGTAAGGAGCCTCATCTTGGCCATATTGTGTTCGTGCAACAAGCCTGCGGAAGTGTTGATAGTTTAATTAATGATTTAATTATAATTCATACAAATAATTTTGTTTTCGTGTTATTTTTACTATATATGCTTCCAATAATTTAAAATTTATTTCACATTGAAATATATTCTACTTTTCCTCATCAACAGTTTTTTTGAGGTAAAATATCAAATCCTGCATCTGCCTTGTCTTCTGCTAAAATAACAAGTTTCACTGTGAATTCACCAAGACTCAGTTGTTTTTAGCAAAAATGTATTATCTGCAAAAGTTCTGTTTTTTCAGCAGTAAAAATATCACTTAAACAGAATTTGAAGTGGTGAGAGTGCAAGTGAATTTTTCAGTTGCATCACCTGGAAGAACAGCAATGCAACAAAATGGAAAATCCACAGCTGGTTATATCAAAAATCTTCTTACAGCCTCACCACTCATTCTCCTGTAGTTTCTGGAAAATAAACCTCTCACAGTGATGGTTCCAGAACATAACACTGTGGTGCCAGAAGAAAGCATTTTGCTACTGAATTTGTTTGTCCACAGCAAAAAAGGCATCATGAGGCCCACATAAGCAGCCAGCGTGGCTCAGGAAAGTGCTGTTCAAAACCAGCAGAATGGATACTGAGGTCAGGTTACATCTTTTACATGACTGCATAAATGCCAACACAAGCAACTGAGCCAAGGCCTTGCATGTCTAAATCAGAGACCATTTTCCTGGAAAAACATCTAGGTCAACCAAGTTAAGTCACTGAGATGAAATAAGGCATTTCTTAATCCCAAGGTCCATGAGGTACCAACTAAGATCCAGTGGAAGTTTCTTAAAAATGAGTGTCAATCTTTTTGTTCTAGAATGACATTATAAACATTCCCATAGCTTCACTAAATATCTAAGTTTGGAATTTATAACACCCATACACTAGCAGGGAAGCACATTAGTGCAGGACATCATGTTGTGTTAATTAGCTGTAATTATGATGCAGGTTCCCTGTTTGGCACTGATTCAACAAAAATGCGATCACCATAATTCATACGAATGAGGAGCACCAGCAAATATACCTAACTGGGTTTAATGGAACTCTACAAGCATCAAAAAATCAATTAGCACACATTAACCCTAATTAACAAATGCAAATGAGATGCTGATTAACTTTGCGAAGAAGACTGCTGGTAATACCAGATTAACTGTGGCCATGTTAGGGCCATGCAGTTGACACAGATAATGCTACTGGCTGGCCTAAGTTGTCAGCATTAATAAAACAACAAATGGTAACAAACTGATGCCGCCTGTAGGAGCCTTTGCTGCACAGCTTTCCTAAGCCATTGCTAACTGGTCCTGGTCCAGGAAAGGTTACAACTAAAGCCCATGCTCTAGTGACACTGGAATCCTATTCTAAACAGCCTGTAAAACAAAGGTATTTTGGCAAGTTATTTTTAAAAAATATCTCTAAAGCATGGTTAAAAATCTCATTGCTTTCAGGAACAGATGATTTTTGAATGCCTCATCTAATAACTGCATCGTTGTCTAGACCAAAGTGCCCTTGTTTTTCAAAGCCATGGCTGAGCCACTCAGTTCCCTGTATTTCTATCCATGCTGCCTCCAAATCTCTGCTTGTCCACTGCTCAAAGACAGAGATTTCTGAGCACACCATAGAGAAATCAGCATAAGTGGAAGTTAAGACTGTCTTTCCAAACAATTACACAGGTATTTAAGGATTTTACTAAGATTAGCTGAATCTTAGATATATTGAAAGTTCACACACTGAATTAATTCATGGAGGGAAGCACAGACATTGGGAGGCAAGGCAAAAGAAACCACAACAACTGAGTATAATACAATTAATGCTACATAGATGTGTAATTGATCTTCCATAAATTTATTCAGATTTTGGTGTAACAGCAATTTCAGCAAACACTTCTGTGGACAAGTACCTAAAAGACAAGCCCCAAACCCACTTTCCCCTGAGAAAGAAAAGCATAAGATGTCAGCATAACTAATGTTCAGATACACGTGACTAAAGATACACTTATCCTAGATACACATTTACAAGCTACCAAAAACTTGCTGCTAATTTTATCTACCAAAAAATCCCATTGGTATTTCCATCATTTTAATACCCGAAGTAGCACCATTTTAAAGCTGAGGGCAATTATTCTACGAATTGTATCACACTCCATTAAACAAAATAATGCATGTGTTAAAAAGCTGCACTAAACTCTGTTTTAGCAAAACTATGGTTTTCCTCAAATGCATCCAAGGCAGTATTTAAGTGTCATTTGAAAATCAAAGTTATAAAAACAAAATATCATATTTTTATGGAAACATTTATTCATTACCAATATGTCAAAACCTTAATGCAGTAATAAAAAAATCTGCATCATTGAGCACTTTCTGCATTGTCACTGACCCCTGTCCTAAAAAGCTGGAATATAAAAAACGTAATTTTAATGCATGCAATAGCTTATGAACCAGTGCTCCTTTGAAACAGTCAATTACACATCAACGGGGGAGTGTCAAAGTGTTAATTACTACTCCTTTTTTCCACAGTGTGTAAATAAAGAGGGTGCTGACATTAACATTCCATCACATTGCTTCATGTGATGAAACAAATTAACTGGGACAGACTGTGGCTTGCTGGGTCTAATGCATCAGCACACGGAGACACACACACACAATTTGCATGCTTTAGCTTACTGCTCAGAAGTATTTGCTGTTACAAAGTTATTCATCATTAAAAAAAAATAGATTTATTTATACAAGCTGGTGGTTTCCTCAATGCAGTTGTGATCTCTGGCCTAGCCTTGAGTATGAATGAGTTAAACCTTTCAGGAGGGGAGTTCTGAGGAAAAAAAACAGTGGGTAAAACCACAGTTCTCTTGCAAAGCCATAAACCAGCTTGTTTTCAAAGAACAAACCACAGTTAGATGGCCCACTCACAATCTACAAGAGGTTATCATCTACAAACTCTAATCTGTTATGAAATTTCCTCGCTTCAATACATGGATTCAAACTGAATTACTCTGTGGCTTCCATACCTTAAACCACATCAATAGTCAGAAATGCAATGATCTGAAAACTTACCCAGGGAGTCAATGAAGTCTTTGTTGTTCTGATAAAACTTGACATAGGATGCTAGCTTAGCACTTACAAAAATTGTCAAAAGCTAGAAGATGGAAAACAAACAAGAGAACAGTTGAAATATTACCTTGGTTTCCCTCTTTGCAGGCTGGACAGATATAGATAGAAACTACAGGTATTGAACAGAAAAACCAACTGTTAAGAGCTGAAATTCTGTCTTCTGTCAATAGATGTGGGCAGTCTGTGCTGAGATTACTTCCTTTCCGCAGACTTAAGGTTTGCTACAGAACTCATGTGAGGGCAGGTTACAAGTGTCACTGAGTTTCTGAAACTTTGAAAGGGAAACGTTTCACATGCAACTTTAATTTTAAAGACTGTAAAGGAACTAGCACATTGCAGCTCAGGATTACTGACAGATAACTATTCTAATGGATTTCAAAAGACACACTTAAACAAAGCAGCCTACTGCTATCAAACCATCTCACTAAAAACAAAGTTACTTACATCATGAATAAGTTCTCCTTCCAAAAATTTGACTGGTTTTAAGGCAAGAAGATGATCAAAGAGAAAGGTGTTTGGATCCTTCAATGCTCGCACAATACATCTGATGAGAAAAGGAAAATGCTTACTTTCAAAGCAATACACATCATTATGACTAAGAGCAACTCAATTTGTTGTTCCTTGCTTTCCAGGAAATACACATGGGTTTTCAATTATTATTAGAAGTAACATATGTCACATTCCAGTTTTAAACTTCATTTTACAGGTGGAAAAATCAAGGGATAGGAAGCATTAAGTAACTTGGCCAGTATCCCAAATGAAATGTGCCAGGTGGTCAAACCACAGATCACCCTACAGTTCCCATCTATGCATTTATTTCCAGCACAGCCTTTGTTCCTAGAGGTATTTTTACTGTGCTCCTAAAATTTCATAAAATTAAGTTGTTTTGGAAGATTTAATTACACTTGAATATGTGACACAAAACAGAGAAAACCCCAACACCAACAGTGCAAGGCCCAGGATTTATCAGTTGCAGCTCCAGACTAGAAACAGGAACTCCAGACGAAAGCTTTTCTCAGCAGCACATCAGAAGCCTTGGCTCGCTCTGCCACACAAGGACAGCAGGAGAACCCGAGCTCTGCATGGACACAGCCCTGGGCACTCAAGTTCTCTCAGAGGGAACAGGCTGCAGGCTGCTGTAGGGCAGCCACTGAAGTTCCCACTTAAGCACAGACACTAATTTTCCAAAGGAGTCATCCTGATTTTCCTCCATGGTTAAATATAAACAACTCCCTTGAGAACTACTGGTAGTGCACATCTGGCAGAACTTAAAGAACTAGATCCTAAGAAAAATCATGACAGTTAGAACATCAAAACACAGGCATTTACTCATTTTGGCCAGTGGGGAAAATGCACTGTTATTAATCAATTTATTCCCAGCTTGCTCAACAGGTAAGCTTATTTCTGTGCAGTTCACATCCTTTGTACTTACTCACAGAGAAGACAGCAACAATGTTTTTTCAAGAGACAGTGCTATTTGAAAAAAATGCTCACGGTCAGATAATAAAACAGGCAAAAAGTAAAACAATCTGAAATAAAGGATTCCAGTACAGATTTTGAGTGCACAGCTGGTGTAAAGAAGTCCTTACCCAAGGCTGATCTCTCTCAGCAGTGACCAGGAACACTCCTGTGCACTTGCACACTGAATAAACCTGGCTGTGCCTACAAACAGCCAGACCTACTGCAGACTGCAGGGACAAACTGTTGTCTGGGTCAGCAATGCTACAGAGGAGGCCATGGCAGGGCCCTTGGCCTGCCAGGGCATTCAATACTCTTAACAGTAAGGAGCTCAAAATAATTTGGCAATCAAGGAAAAGTTACTTTTAAGGAAACTGGGAAGTCAGTATTACCTGTGAGCATCAACTCTAGCCTGGGAAGCATTGTCCTCTGTGTAACTTCCCAACAGCTCCACCATTACTTTTGCTGCAGTGTCACTATAGGAAAAAAATAAAGTTACCTCAGGATTGCTGAAATAATAGTTCAAACAAGACACTCAAATATTTAAATAATTCCATTAGGATGTTATAGGTCAAACTAAATTACACTTGAAAAAGATGTAGATGATCCATTTTAATTCTAGTGGAGAGAACAAATTAACTAGATGTATTCTTTCAATTCTTGTTCTACAAAATGTTTATCTTCACCCTTCATTTCATTCTCTTAAACTGATAAATTACCTGCTGGTTATGGAAAAAGCTTTCTCAGCTAGGAACTGCTTTATATGGTTCACTAGAATGCTCCTCTTACGCACATCTGGATTTAATCATTGCGCAATAAGTAGCGCTGCAAAGTTTATTTCAAATGTAAAATGGCATCTCTTAAAGAATATTTATGGTCAGGAAAATGACTGTATGAAAGCTGCTCTCTTCTTTCACAGACTCTCTCTTCAAGTATTCCAAGTGAGAGCTGCTCATTTTATTGATGAAATTACTCAGCCAGCAATGAGACTGGCTGAGGCTGCTGTGAAGCAAACAGCTTCCAGCACTGCTCTGACAGACAGCTTTTAGACAAACAACTCCTTCTCAGAAAGCTGAGCAAACCTACAGCCTTGTCTGCCCAGATTATCTTGTAAACAGCATCAATACTACTGCAAACCAGCTCTGAGATAATTACTGTGTCATTTTAACAGATTTTGAGTTATTTTCACTTAACAGTTTTACCACCACCAAGGCCAGCAACCACTGACGCTTGCTGCAAAACTTAAAACAAATTATCCCACGTGTTCTAAAAGCACACACAATTTTCCTTAAAACAAAACACTGCGAGAATAGTTTCAATTTGCATTAACGACCTAGGCCAATGGTATAAACTGCACAGGGAAGAACAAACCAACACAACATGCCCAGGATGTTCTGTGCTGTGACAGAGGTTTAACCCATACAGCAGCGTGGGTCTGAATGGTTTCTGTAGTACAGTAACAGTCTTTATATTGGTATTTATTTGAAATTTCACCATACCACTGTCTGACAGCCACTCTACAGAGTGAAGTTTGTTCTCAGAGAATTTACCAGATCTGAGAGATGTGCAGCACAAATATTAAGACATCAAGGGCAACACCCAATATCACAATATCATCATCTGGATGTACATTTGTCCCCAGGCAGGGGCATTTTCTATAGATCCCAGCATTCCAGAACCATGTTCAGGGATATAAGCTTTAATGAAAGATTTGTTTTAAAACTCCAGCATTAAAGAGGTCAGCTTATGTTTTGCCCTGGTAACCAATATTGATGTAGATGAACTGACAGTTCTGTATCAGTGAAAAAGAAATTAATTTAGGCAGCTTTATATATGAGAGAAGCATTTGCACATAGATCAGTCTGTGACTGACTATGATTTTAGCACTGGTGAAATCTTACCAAAACTAGATGTTCTAGGAGACAAAGGACCAGTTTAATACAGGAATGGCAATATACAGATATTCAATCAAAGAGGCTCAGCTCATGTGCTATTCAAGCTAAGAATACACAGCTCCTTATTTAATAAAAGCTTTTCAGCAGTTGTTCTTGTGCACTTCAGAGCTGTGTTAGTTTTCTGTCACTTTTCCTCTCCTAGTCTTTCCCTTAGCAGCAAAAATTGAAAACTATCACTTAACTAATTTCAAGCAGTATTTTCAATTCCCTGCCTTTTTTTTTCCTTTATTTTTAAGAGGGAAAGGAATGGAATTTTTCACTTACACTTCTAGGAAATTTCTAGGAATGCTACAAGACAATTACTCCCAAACTTTGTGTGCTAAATTCCTGTGAACCTCAGCAAATATGGCAGGCCTTTAGTCTTATATTCTATTCAGTGTCAGATTACTACAGTAAATTAGCCTATTTCAAGCACTAATACTGATCACTATTTTACCACAGCTTGTTGTTAAATGTGTCTCACCTAAGGTGCAAATGTGAACATTTTTTCTAGCAAAACAGCCTGAACAAGTGCTCTTGGCTCCACTTGCCAGTCTAGATGCATAACTTGACAAAAAGCCAGTGAGAGCTTAGAGTGATGGTAGATAAAAGGAACAAAAAAACCACAGCAGAGCATTCAGAGACTCAGTGAGATGTTGGAATCAAGTCCCTCTACATTACATGATATTAAAGTGAAGTAAAATTAAATGAAACAATTACTATGCAGGTGCCTGACATGCTGAGCTTTTTGCTACAAGCATTAATAGCCAGACTTGCCAGACCTGTTTGAATTTAACTTGGGCAGCGCCAAAGCTGCTGAATCCTGCCAGCAGAGACCAGCTTTGAACTGCATCAAGGTGGCTGGACAAACTTTGATAAAACAAACTTTCACTCGTCACCGCAGAAAAAGGGACACCACACAACCTCTGCACATCTACGTTTTAGGAGCTACCAGTCTATTAACTACCAACTGATCCACTGGGAGAAAGTCTATTAGCTACAGAAAACCATCTCTTCTGCCACACTGAGCAAAGTTAAAACATAAATTGAGCCAACGAAAGAATTCAATTGTCTTTAACAACCTAGTTCTTTTCCCTTGATTATAAATCAGCAACGGTAACTGAGGTATGATTTTTATCATGTACTTTTCAGTTCCCACTTATCTTCCCATACTGCTAGATAGAGCAGCATTCCTGAGTGCTACAGCTGGAATGCTGCTGTGAGTTTCCCATACTATTGCAAACACTGCCCACTGATCCAGGAGAGTGAACCAGGTCAAAGGTGCCAGGGTCACTTCTTGTTTTCTTTTCTGGAGAGAAGTGCAAGGGCTCTGAAACACCGCTCTGCTCAGTGCACAGCTTGCTGCAGCCCATGGTAAGGACACTGAGTGCAGGAGTCATCTCTTACAGGGTTTGTGGAAGGTTTTATTGGCTATCTTAAAAAATCACCTATGGCTAGCACGCAAAAACCATTTAGTAGCAAGGTTACTGGTAGCAATGGAAACAAAAACTAGAAGCTTAATCCACTGATTTGATAACAACACTAGCTAAAAGTTTGGGAATGAAACTAGTTAAAACCTCACAATGAATCAACAGGATGGGAAGTGAGGAAGAGCAGGAATGTTAGCAGTGTAAGATTTCTGAAACAAAGTAAGCACTAAGCCATGGAAAAGATCTGTGACTAACATTTCTGAATTTACTTTGACCATCTGAAATCTGCCATACAGAACTATTGATGCAAAAGCATTTGAGTGTTACAAACAGGAATTCCCAGTAATGTAGCTCACAGAGTAACTACTCCATGAGGATTAATCATCCCTAAATTGAGGTTTGTTAAGAATGATCCTGCTATGCTGATGCAGCATTTCCAGGCTACGATTCCAGCAGGGCAGAATAAGCCAACTGCCCTGACAGACGGAACTCTTCTCCACCTGTGACAGCTTCACACTTGCCTATTTAAACCCCCAGCAAGGTCATGTCCCCAGTCCAGCCCCCTATGCAGTCACACAAATGCCCACACCAGCACAAACAAACACAGGTACTGGCAGCTGGAGGGGACAGGAACAGAGGGTACAGGACAGAACTTCCTTTTGCAGCAGTGCAAGGTTATGCAAATGCTGAAAATGCAAGTGCAGTTCTGGTACCACTGTGAGTCAGCAGTGGAGGGGGCCTGATGCTGCCTCACTCTGAAAATAAAAAAAAACCTTGAAAAAGTAACTCACAGAACAGAGTGGAAGGGCAGGGGAAAGCAATACACACACCCCACATCCCCATCCCAAACTGCAGGACAGGTTAAATAGGTTTGAGCTGTTGTGGAACTACACCCTGAACCACTGGACAGCAGCCCATCACTGCAGCCCTGGCCAGGGCAGTCAATCCACTGTATCATTTCTGTAAGATAAACTGATGACAGCTCTCAGTTCAGACCTGCATTAATTTACAGGCACCATACACACTGGATTACTCTACATGCCAGAAGACAGTGGTCTGCCAAGTTTGTTAGATCAAAGATTCTTACGATCCAGGATAATAATTCAAAGTGGCCAAGCAGGTATTCTGTGGACATTAATTTCCATGACTAGTAGAAAGCTCCATCCTGAAGGTAATGTTTACATAAAAAGACTGATTCTGTTAGCCATGATTGATAAGCCTTCCCACATCATTAAGTAAGAGATAGCACTACCATGCACTAAAATGTCAAAAGTGCAATTAAATAATAAACTTGGCATAATGCTACTATGCACTCAGATGATTATTTATAGAAAGGAATAGTGTTATTTTGGGAGTCTGTGGTTTGCAGCTAATTCACTACTAACTTCAATATTATTGGGAACACTGGTTTAATACAAGAGTGCTTAAAAATATTTTTAAAAACCCCGGAAGTATATTTGGATTGAATTATTGGTACAGATTAATTTTACAAGTCTTGTGAGAAATACTTTCCCTACAGATCACCTATCATACATGAAAATACAGCGTTATCTAGTATGTATGACTCGTCTTTTATACCTTTTCTTGCAGTCTACTAGGACATCATAGAGCAGTCTCAGGAGAGTGTGCTTTTTCTCTGTGGCCAGATTCCAGTCAGAAATCCATTTTCGGACCTAGGTAGAATACCAGTGAAAAAGAAGCATTCAGGAAAAGATTAAGAATACTTCTCATATTCTCCCAAGCACAAAAAGATTAAAAATATCTTCCACAGAGATTTCTCTTTTAGGTCTTCTGATTCTCACGTCCCCATTGCCCCTTGTCCTATCACTATTTGCCCACGTCAAAAGCTGCTCTCCCCTTTAATGAGCCCCCTTTAAAACACTGCAATAAAGGCATCCTGGAGCCTTCTCTTCTCCAGGCTGAACAGTCCCAATGCTCTCGGCCTTCCCTCATACGAGAGGTGTTGCATATCTCTAATCATCTTTGTGGCAATTTCTCTAGGCTCTGGCAATTTGTAAGAGATGGTCTGTATCAGCTCTGAGTAATATTTAGGTGCAACCTGGTTCATACAAAGGCCACAACTTGAAGGGTCACTTAATTACCTGATCTAGCTCAGTTGGAATGTACTGGATGGCACCACAGGACGAGGCCACTTTGAGAAGGCTGCAGTACACTGTGTACCTCACAGGAGTGTTCTTGTCCATGCCATGGAAGAGATTGCTCAGGCTAAACCACAAACAACCAACAATGGAGTTACAGAGGTTTCAGAAACCATTACTGGAGTGCATGTAAATGTTCTTTTAAGACACATGCTAGTACCAAGCATCTGGCAGTGCCTTACATCCATGAATTTTAACAGCTTCCAGTTTTGTAATCATTTCCAGCAAAGCTGAAAACTATGCATATTAATTTTATTTTGTAATACCCAAGGGAAAAAAATATTAGTACTTCTATTTTATGACAGTGAAAAAAAGGTAAAAAAGAATGCTTCCTGCAACACCCCACACTTTGATTTAAAGATACACAAGATAATCCTTCCTCTTCAGAGGCGTAATTACTTTGCCAAGTCCATCACTGTCTCTTTGCCCTGTACAACACTTACAGCTGCAGTCTAAGAGATGGGCGCTCTCCTTCCCGAAATTTTACTAACTTCTCACACAGGTTTTCAATCAGTGCTTCTTGTTTGTCAGGTTCCAGGATAAGAAGTAAAGAGACAACGCTGTTCATCACGCTCTCAACATCTGCATAAACCAAAACACACAGCTGTTTGAAACTGCAAGCAGCAATCAGTAGCTACCTTGTGCTGGATATACTTTTGATAATAATAATAATTCATACTTTTGATATCAATTACCACTTTGCATGAGCAAGAATTGTAAAAGAAAGAAAATGCCAAGATACCAACATGGATATTCATCAGAATGTACCAGAGACTTGGCTCAGGTGGGCTTACACCAACACACCTCCATGTAAGACAAGAATTACCACTCTAAGGTCACCACAGAACGTGGTATTTGATATCACACTTGCTCTGAATTCTCTCTTTAGACACAGGAGAAATCAGAGGAACTCTAGGTTCCACACAGTGGCTTCCTCCTGCACATCCAGGAAACTGCCCATGGTTCTACAGTGAGAACAGTAACACCTAGTGCTCAAGCACAGTAAAACATTTCACCAGGAACACGAGGGATACCCGGACCACAGGGAAAATGCCCTCAAGAACAATGAAGTGTATTACAAACCCTCCCCAGCTCCTGTTTTAAGTGTGGTGTTCCATCCTTTCCAAACAGAACATCAGTTTTGTGTTTTCTTTTCAGTCTGCCCAATTATCAGTCAAGCAAAGGCAAAGAACAAAATTCATTACATATGGAAAATATTACCTATTCCCCAAAATGACACCTGAGCATCAAAACCTTTAGTTTACATACAAGTCTCTACGCCCTCATTACAAGCAGAGTCTAGCTCAGCTTCTGACTTCTTCAAAGAGTGCTGGATGTTTGGAGAAAGGAGGGGCAGAGTACATGCAAATATTCCATGGCAATGATGGAAATATTCACTTCCAGCTTTATGAAGATGCACGGCTTGTGTTTTAATGCTACACATTTCTAAATTCTGCCAACTGTTACTGTTGGAAAGGACCAACAGTGATAAATAGCAAAACCAACAAGACTTAAGAGATACAAACCTTTGTCATCCTCTTTTAGGCACACATCACACACTTCAATAATCTGTGCCAAGTCCACATGAAGTCCGCCTTCAGCGTTTTCTTCAGAGATTTCTGCTCCTTTGGATTTCAGGTAAGCTCGGAGTTCTGCAGCCTTAAAAAAGGGAAAGACAACACATACAAAACAATACAGTTGTTTGGTGAATAACAAAGTCAAAGTAATTAAATTTCTTACAGATTTTTGTTCTGCCAGATGCTGCACCCGCTGTTTTGCCAGTGACTGAACAGGTCACAGAGCTGTTGGTCTTTCTCATAGTGTCAGTGTGTCACTTACAACTGGGTACTGCACTGCAGGCCTAATGAGGTTTTGTGACAAAGACACTTTCTTACCCATTTTTCTCCTTTACTCCCTCTGCAAACAAAACATTAAAATCATTTAGTTGCTTCTTCACCAGAAAAGAAAAAAGGGATAAACAAAGCCACTTCCAGAGAGGGCAAAACTTTGTCTTCACAACTTTACAACAGCAGTTTCTAATCTAATGACAGAATGGCTTGGGTTGGAAGGAACCTTAAACACCATCTTGTCCCACACATCTGCCATGGGCTGGGAACGTTCCACTAAACCAGGCTGCCCAAAGCCCCATTCAATCCAGCCTTATAATGTCATGAGCTGCCTTACACTGTTAGGACTTAAACCTACACCAAGAAAATACTTTTTCCTCAGCAATAGGCTTATTCATTATAATTCAGGCCTTTACCAGCAGAACCATAACCCTTCAGAAACAATCTGAGGCCATACAACTTTCGGCACAGGGCTCTTCTGACATTTACATCTTGTTCAGTGTCAAATCATTTTGGAACCAGAAGAAAAAGCTAAATGCCTTGGGACAAACTGCTGTACTGAGTATGTTTCATACCAGCTACTTGATGGGGCTGTACTAGCCATTATGGCAAGGGAAAACTAGGCTGAAGGCTGGTAGCCACATGTGCATTTCTTGCAGGTTTCCAGTGTGTATATGCACACATTGTATATACATACACATATATGTGCACATACATACTTCAACGACACTGGGAACAAACAGCCCCAAAGCCAAAAGCACAACAAAGCAGCAGCTCAAAGACAGAATTCCCACTTCCCGTGCCTGCAGTACCGAGAATTCCACAAAACCCAAGTAATGCCCATACGTGAACCTGGTTTCTTCTTCTAAATAAAAAGCAGGGCTGAGGAGCGATGAAAACGAAGTGCCGGAGAGGCGGAACATTGAAGAGGGAACTGCAAACACAGGGTTATCTTTCAGCCATTATGTTCAAGTTTCCCTAATCGTCTGCTCGGTCTCTGTAGAGACAGTCCAGAAGAGTTCGCGGAGCGCTCGCGGCGCGCACGGCGGGGCAGGTCGAGCCCCGGCTGCCGCCCCCCGACACGGCCCGGCCCAGCTCCCCCGGCCCGGGGCCGATCGCTCCCCGGGGGCGCTGACCTGATCCTCCTCGGTGATGTCGATGAAGGCCGGGACGCTCATGGCTCCGAGCACGCCGCGCTCCGGAAAAGCGGAGCGGCTTCCGCTACCGCGCCAGGTCGCGCCGCTTCCGCTTCCCGCCGCCGAGCGGGCGGGACCCGCGCTCCGACCGCCCTGCCCCGCTCGGCCCTGCCCGGACCGCCCCTCACGGCACAGCCCTGCCCGACTCGTCCCTTCCCACCGCCGGGCGGGAACCTGGGACTGGCTGGGCGCGGCCGCGGCGCCTACACCCGTCCCGTCCCACCACTCCCCTCACACACACCTTTCTTCCTCCTCACGTAAAAGCTGAAGTGCTGCTGGCCTGGTACTTTTTCCAGGAACAGGTTAGATAACAGACTTCGTGTATGTGGGTCGGGAGTAACGCGTGGGAGTGAGGACAGCAGTTCCCAAACGGAGGCTGGCCACCTTTTCTTGGCTTGATTGCACACCTGCGCTCTCGCTCCGCCGAGAAGTGAGGAGCCCTCACTCGGCGTCACCCGTGTGTTGTGTGTGTTTTCTCCTGGAGAAGTTTCCTGGTCAGCTCTGGCAGGCCACCAGGAACATAGGGTGACTTTCCCCGTGCTCAAAACCTAAAATGAAAGCCAAGAAAATCATAGAATAGCTAAGGCTGAAAATCACCTAGTCCAAACAGTAACCCAGTTAGTAAACACTGCTGTACACAAACCTCCTTATTTTATAAACCTGACCAAATCATGACTAAACTCGTTTTTTGAGTCTAATAACCAGAGCAGGGTTTTTAACATAGGGTTCTGAGTCTCCACAGCACTGAGCACAATGAAAGTGATAAAGGCCCACACTGCCTTTATTAAATGTCATAACTCTGCTTAGTTTTAATCATCTACGTGCTTGTGTAACTTCTAAAGAATGCTTCAACTTTTAATTTTTCCATCACACTAATCCTACCTAATTAGTTTGTTCTACTTTAGGCAGTATTTTTAAAATATTACCTCTACTGTAGCTAATTAATTATCTTTTAACCAGAGTATTCTAATACTGTCTGACTGATAGTCTTACCAGTATTTTTTATTTCTGAGGTCAGCATCCTGGAAGTTATAGATAGATATAGAGATAGGTCTCTCCTTTATGTGTCTGATCTCAAAGAGGATCTGATTTTCAGAGAAGGAGTGTTTGATCATTTTTAAAGTGTAGGTGACTTCTAGTACTGCTTAACACAGTCCTGTGACAGTAAAGGTAACTGGGATCCATCATCCTGGGGGATAGGGATACATAATGCATTTGGTTTTTACACATCTTTAGGAGACATTTCAGGTGCTAAAGCACATGCCTGTTGCCAATTTACATTCTGGAATATTGTGCATGCCTGCAAGCTGCAATGAGCATCCTATAGATCCCATGCTGTGTTTGAAATAAATTCCTCTGCAGATGCCTAAGCTACCTCAGGGCATATAAATGGCCCAAGTCATACAGGCAACTCCCAGTCCCAGTGTCTCTTTTTATTTAGGCAGTGCACCCAGATGGAAGTTTGTCATGTATTATTCTAAATATATGAAAATAAAATAACCATGGATCACACTGGGTAGACAGGACATGAGTCCAAAGAACTCTGCTGAAGTATCCACATATGGTCTGTTGCATGATACTTTATTTGTCCCAGAAGAATTAAGATGATAAATGATAACTGGGGTTTGAACTTGTGCATCAGGAAGGCCACTTTGAATATAAAGTGGGCAGTATGTGTTTTGTGAACCTACCAATGCAAAGAGGATGTAGTGGAGGAATGGCTTTCAGTGTCATTGGAATTACGACATTTCTGTGGAAACAAGACCGTTGTTTAGAGTCCTGTCTGCAGTTCGTGAAGCCAGTCCAGAAACGGGGCGTGGATGGGGTTAAAGCGAGGGAGCCAGAGGTCCCTGCGGAGGCTGCCAGGGCTGGTGCTCCCAGCGCTCCCAGTGCGGGCAGCCTCGGCCCCCCAGTGCCCTGGGGCAGCGGGTCTGCAGGGAGGGCTGCGACCTCAGCGACAGCCCGCAGCAGCAAGCAGAGGAGGTCACTGCCACTGCAGGACGTGCGAGAGTCTGTGTGTGTCTGTGTAACACGGGGAAGCTCTTACCACCGGAGTAAGACTGAACTGCTGAGGGAAAGAGAGGAATTCGGGCCGGTACCCACTGTAAATTGTTGTTTTCTTTCTGTAGGTAAACCAGAGAGAGAGGTGGAGTCTAAAGAAGTGGCATTCTGTCCTGTGTGCTTTGAACGTGGTGACTGAAGAAAACAAAGTCCTTTAGATGACACATCTTTAAAAGCATTTTTTTTTAAATGGAGGCTCTTTGAAACCAGCAGACAGCCTTTGAAAATAAAGGGTTTAGCGTTAGACTCTAGAAGCTGATCCTCTTTCGTTAAAGGCGTTGATGAAAAAGATCTCCAATACAGAAAGGAAGTGCAGACTCTATGATGGCATAATTATTCCTCTTCAGAATCCCTCTTATTTGTTTGTTTGTTTATCGATTTATTTATTTATATTTATTCGTTTATTTATTTATTTATTTATTTATTTATTTATTTATTTATTTATTTATTTATTTATTTATTTATTTATTTATTTATTTATTTTTATGGTTCTCTCTGTAGGAGAGATGAGAGCTGAGCTGTGTCTCTGGAAAGCCGTGCAAGGATGAGTGGCCGCTGGGAGTTGCTCCCCTTGTCCCTGTCGGTGCTATGCGTTTTGCGCTGAGTGCCCTCTGGAGGTCTCGGACACGCAGTGACCCGGCCGAGCCCCGGCTACCGCGACTGTGCCTGAGCTCTTCAGGACTCCTTGCTTCAAAGGTTCTCCCTCTCTTTTTTTTTCCCCTTTGGGAGAGATATTCTCCCAAAATGAGAAGACCTAAATGAGCAGAACACGGTTAAATCAGCTTTTAGTTTAAGTCAGAATTATGGCATATGTGTTACTCAGAAAAGGTAAAAAATAATTTAAAACTTCGTCCAAATTGCAAGACAGCCAAGCTGAATCTGTTTCATATTTAGGAGCTTTGGTTAGCTTTATCAATGTATCGAAGTGTGCTTCNTTTTTTTTTAAATGGAGGCTCTTTGAAACCAGCAGACAGCCTTTGAAAATAAAGGGTTTAGCGTTAGACTCTAGAAGCTGATCCTCTTTCGTTAAAGGCGTTGATGAAAAAGATCTCCAATACAGAAAGGAAGTGCAGACTCTATGATGGCATAATTATTCCTCTTCAGAATCCCTCTTATTTGTTTGTTTGTTTATCGATTTATTTATTTATATTTATTCGTTTATTTATTTATTTATTTATTTATTTATTTATTTATTTATTTATTTATTTATTTATTTATTTATTTATTTATTTATTTATTTTTATGGTTCTCTCTGTAGGAGAGATGAGAGCTGAGCTGTGTCTCTGGAAAGCCGTGCAAGGATGAGTGGCCGCTGGGAGTTGCTCCCCTTGTCCCTGTCGGTGCGATGCGTTTTGCGCTGAGTGCCCTCTGGAGGTCTCGGACACGCAGTGACCCGGCCGAACCCCGGCTACCGCGACGGTGCCTGAGCTCTTCAGGACTCCTTGCTTCAAAGGTTCTCCCTCTCTTTTTTTTTCCCCTTTGGGAGAGATATTCTCCCAAAATGAGAAGACCTAAATGAGCAGAACACGGTTAAATCAGCTTTTAGTTTAAGTCAGAATTATGGCATATGTGTTACTCAGAAAAGGTAAAAAATAATTTAAAACTTCGTCCAAATTGCAAGACAGCCAAGCTGAATCTGTTTCATATTTAGGAGCTTTGGTTAGCTTTATCAATGTATCGAAGTGTGCTTCCTACTTATGTTTCTGTTTTCTCCCTAGTTCTCGTTGGGGCTAAAGGGAAACTGCTAAACTACCCTTTGAGCCTCTTCTTGCAAGATATATCAGAGATCTCAGGGGAAGCCTGTTATCCTTATTCTTCCAGCCAAGTTCTGTAGCCAGAGGAACTCTGGATAACTTCAGGAAGTATAGTAACTTTTGGGTGCTCATCTGTTTTTCTTGTAATCTGTAAATTGTCCACTTTTGCCCACTTATTCCCCTAAGCATATCAGTTAAATACCTGCAGTTGCCCTGATCCAGCATGCTGTCTTTATTCAAGATATGTATTAAAAATTCTGAAGAAGCAGAAATTTTGAAGAAGCAAAATTCAATATTGCATTAATATTAATAATATCGGGTTCTGACATGGAGTTTTGCCTCTGGAAAGCACTTAGAAATGTATTTTTCTGGGACTCTTGATACACTTATTTTGCTGCTAGCGTAGCAGGTGTTTTTCTTAACTGTTTTTAAGGAGAAATCCTAAGTTTAGAGGAAATGAGCACTCAATTATTTAAATTTCCTGAGATTAGAGGAAGAACACTTTGCCAAACAATGCCTCTTCACTTCAAAACCTCTCCCCATAAATAATGTTAGGGAATCTTATTAAAAGTCTTTAAAAATTTCCTATTAAAAATGGTTGATTGCAGTCCAGACCATCACAGCTTTTGTGCTTTCAGTGAAATACCACAGCTGTCGCAAAGAAATATATTGTGAGACAAAAGGTTTTGTTTCCTTAGTCATAAATTATTTTTGTGATATCTGAAGTAAGATAAAACTTTCACTTATGTTTGAGTGAAGGAAGATTCCAGTGATAACTTGTTCAAAATCTATAAAAAGAATATAAGAATGTAGATCTAGATAGCAAATTAGAATCAGACTTCCTTTTTGTTTAAGGAAAGCAATTATTTCTGAAGTCTGTGAGATTATAACCAGGGATAATAGCATAACTTTGCAAAGCACTGTGCCTTTATCTCAGTAGAACCTGAAGTTTAAGCTTTCAAGTCTGACCTTTGAGAACTCTACAAGAGAAACCTTTAGTGTTGGGCAGTTTTTAAGCCAAAGTTAAACAATAGGAAGTAGTCTGTTTACTAATTGTAGTATATTATATTATGCTATAACTATAATATATTACATTAGATTACAATAAAACAAAAAAATAGACCTCTTTTTATACTTTAAGAAGCATCAAACAAATCAGTTTTGACCATATTTGTTTTTCTATTAGCAAATGAGTTTTTTGCTGTGGGATTCTGCAGCCCTTTAGAGGAGGGAGGGCTGTACATACACTGAACAGGCTGTGAAGTATTTGCTGTCAGGACTGAATTCTGTGTTCACCCAGTCAAGGAGTAGAAGCATATTTCAGGTATGACCTGGGAAACTAATGAAAATATGAAACTACAGCATATACTAAAAATTATTTGTCAAAATCTTTTGCCAAGTAATTTTGAAGGAAATATATATTAGGACATTCACAATTTGCTCATCCATCATTGTTTTATGGATAAAGGTCAAATTTCTCAGCCTCCTCCCCTGCTCTTTATAGAGATTACTGAATAAAGAAATACAGGACAGGCGCTAGAACTCAGAATTTGAGACATTTTAGGTTACATATGGGAAAAATCAATATGCTTTTTCTAATTATCAGTAACATTAATAACTAAGCCAGTTCTCTTTACCCGGTGCCATCTCAAGAGCTTACTGGAATTTGTTTATCTGTATATTTAAATCAGCAGTGTACAAAACAAAAACGCAAGATGGCCTTTTCTTCTGTTGTGCAAGAGAAGTGGAGTACACAGCCTTGATCCTTTAGTAAGATTCATTACTGTAGCCCCCTACTTTTTTCCTTCTGAATGATCTTTCTTATAAATCAAAATTCATCTTCATAATGCTTTTTTCATGGCAACGTGTGCTATGCATTCTTTGGGTCAAACTTAGACTGAAAGAACTATGAAGATAAATATAAATCAAAATAATCAGCACTTGGGAATTATTTCCTTTGTGAGGATGAAGATATATATTCCATATCCCATATACCTGGGGCAGGGACAAGGTGGGTCAGGTATTTGTGGAACCAGGAGTTGATGCACTGCAGTGTGGATGAGATGCCTTGAGCACACAGTTCCACACTGCTCTAGCCATTGCCAAAGGATGTGTGGGCCATGTGGGGGTCAGGGGGGAGCACCTAAAACCTCTGTAGCCTTGTAGGGTCTAGCTCTGTGTTCTCACTCATGCTGAATGGCCTTTTACAAGTAATCCCGCTGATGTCAGAGAGACTTTTCTGTAATAAAATGCTGTCTGACAAGAATATGGATATCAGAATCTGGCCCTGCTTGTACTAATTCCATTTTAATGAATACTTAAATGGAATTGTTATTAAAAAAGTCTATTTCCTAATATTCAATAAATCAAAACTATAAAATCAGCTTGCCAGTTGTTGCCACTCTAGTCAAAGCCATTTTCTCTCGTATTGAAAATAATAGTACATACTGTCTCCATTCAGGAGGGATTAATTGTAATACTTTTATCTGCTTCATAAGATTTATTTCTAATAATGAAGAGCAGAGAAAAGTAGGGGAGCTTTAAACTTTTATTGTTTTTATTGAAGTACCATATATTCATGGGATGTTCCACAAACACAGAATTTGCTTAACAGAAGCATGTTTCATGAATGAGCAACTTCAAACCAGAGTTTTAAAAAAGCATTGTTAATTTCTCTGATAATATCCATTTAATTTTATAAGAAGGATCCTTGGGCACTAGGTGGTAATTCAGAGATACACATTAAAACCTGCTAAGATTTTGTAGGCTTGTCATCTGATGGAGATTATTGGAGCAGTGTTGTGTTGTGCTGCTGGGGAAGCTACCTGAGATCAGTCCCCACTGTAGCAAAACAAAGTTGGGTCTCCATAGGGTAGATGTTCTGGGTTTGAGGTGGTTTCTCCCTACACATGGAAGTGGACTGATCTGCTGAACTTCCATGGAGACATCCACACCGAGGAGCAGGAGGAATTCTTATGATATTGTTTGACTTCAGTGTACATTAACCAAATAAAAACAAAAAGCAATGAAAGGAGGGCAAAAAAAGAAACTGAGTTCACTTAAGTCAACGATAAACACACTTGTATTGAAAGCCTGGCAGAAAAATTCTAGCAGACTATTATTTCCTTGGAATTTGCTAACTCTTTGATACCCAAATGTTTCACAAGAGTGGGGAGTATTCGCTTCTCTCAAGATGTTCTCCTAGACAACAGGCCAGTTTTCTGATTTTATCCCTTTCCACATGCCAGGTTTCCAGTCTCCAGCTTTGATGCAGTCCTGTAGACACCCTGATGTGGGGCTAAGGATGCCAACTCCTCCATTGCTCTGTAGCAGCCTAACAAGTTGTTTTTATAAATTACACTTTTTCTCCAACCATAAATATTGTTCCTAAAAGGGATACTGAAATGAAGATAATATGACTTTTCAGTAATAGCTCTTCTAATGTCAGCCATTCTGTTTAAACTGTTCAATTTTCAGCAGAATTAAAGATCTATGCAGTATATTCTACCTCCTGCAGACTGCAGTTGTTAAAAGAAAATAAATCACTTAAACAGGGTCATGAGCAACAAAGGCCAATGTGGGTTCAAAGTTTACAGGTCTCTGCATTTATCAGGTAGAAATATGCTACATTTCACTATTTCATAAAATATCCTTTTATGAAAAAACCATCAATCTTTGCATGGCCTACTAAAACTGATTTCTCAAATGAAAGAAATGAATGATGACACCAAATCAAAAAATCGTTTATGAGTTTATATTTTTGCAAGACCACCATGACTTTCACATACGTTTTCAATTTTGGTAAGGATGTGATTATCATGTGGATATGTTTTACTCCCACCATTTATACTAAGGGATCTGTCAGAACTGTGTACCCTTCCTTGAGCAGCTCAGGATTTGTTCAGATTTTTTCATTAATCTATGGTTTTTATCCAGTGATTGTTATCATTTCTGTACATTATCTACAGGTTTAATGGGTTATATATAGATATGTATAAAATCACATCTATCATGTGCAAGTTAACATTTAAACTAAGACTACATTTAAATGACTTTGTTATTTCTCAGTTTTTCGTTATTTCTTCATTATTTCTCTATTTTAACAATTCGCTGGAAGGATTTTTGCATGATTCCTGTCACACAGTCTACAAAACATCATCTCAATTACAGATTTTTAGATATCCTTCTGGTCTTTCCTTACTTTTGCTATGCTTGCTCCAGGAGTCTCCAGGCTCTTTAACCAAAAGGACAATTTAGATACTTGAAAACAGTATTGTACATTTATATTTCAGATATTGCAGTACTACAGTGTAGTGGTTTGGGGCAGGAACAATACAAGAAATTATTTCCCATCTGGTAATGACAATACAACAACCAACATGCTGCACTGGAATAAGGAAAAGTGATTTCTGTTCTGGGTAAGTGCTGTGGTCTCCCTTTGGGTCTGCACAGAGCAAACGAGCTTTGGCCTTTCCAGGTCTCTGGTGAAAACAAACACAAACAAATTAAGACAATTTATTAAGTATCAGTCTCATAAGAAGAAGAATGCATGGGGAAGTTAGTCCAAACTTTTGAGAAAGAACTTGATGCTTGGGTTTTAAGAAGAATTTTGCTCCTTTTTCTATGGAGTTCATTTTGGAAACAATTGTCATTCTTGCACTGTTTTTTAGGCATTTATCTTTTTTCCAGTTTATCTAGGAATTATCTTTTTTTAACTATCTCTGATTCAGTGATGAAAATGCAAAGTTAAAGAATGTTCTGTGCTTCCTTTGTAGCTGAGAAATTAGGCTTTTGGTCAAATAGGGCATGCTACCTAAACATGTATTTATTCCTATCAACTTTTTCTAGTCCCTTCTAGGGAAGGAAAAAAAAAAAAAAGACAAACCCATGAAAAGAATGGGGTTTAGTTGTAATTCTTGGGAAAAACCCTTTTGCCAAGTCACTCACGGAGTGTTTGGTGTGGAGTTGCACTGTGGCTGGCATTGCTTTCCTGCAGCCTGTGCTGTGGTGAGTCCTTTAAGAGCCTGTTCCTGGGTGAGCAGGCTGTGAAACACAGCTGATGCCACCACCAAAGACTCTGGAAAACCTTAGATACAGAGAAAACAGAAACATCTTTTAACGAGCACTTTGCATTACAAACCAAACATCGTCCCAAAACAAAATCTATCCTGTCTGATTAGACCAAAAGGTAAACAAAACATTCTATTCATCTGGTGATGACCTTAGAGAAAATGTTGCTGTTAGAGCAGGCAAGATAGGAAGTTCTGGATTTTATGATTTTTTTTTTTTTTAATGAATTTCAGAAGAATGGTACTTACAAGAAATTTGAGGTCTTCTGTAAATGTGCTCCTCAAAGCATCCTGAAAAAAAATTCACAAAATTCTGTAACAGCTCAGTGAGGTGTCAGAATAATGCCCCCAAATCCACAAACTGGCTCAGGAGAGCTCAGTGCACTTTGCCTTCACATCTCAGTACAGAACTCTGTGGTTCTTGCAATCAAGGGCCCGTGGCGGAATCATGCATTAAAAATGCTCAAAGTAGCTGGAAGAATCCGAGGCCCTGTGCATAAAATGTAAAGAGCTCATAACCCTGCTTGAGAAGTTGTTAATCACTTAATGGATTCTCTACCTGAGGAAAAGCAGATCAAGAACTCGGCAGCTTTAGGTGTCAAAAAGGCAGTTTCCATTCTAAGTGGAATGGAAGCGTTATCTTAAAAGTATCTTAGAAGCACTTTCCCTCCCTTTGACCCATATAAAATCTGGGGAAACCTTATTAAAAGTCCAAGATATAGCAATATTTTTTTTCAAATGGCTAAGACAGTCAAATTCCATTCTGGTGACCGTTTCCACTGTAAACACTGTGTGTAATCTTAAATTTGAAGAGGAAGTCTCCAAAGAAAACTTTATTAATGTGTTCTGTAAGTGCCTGCAGTTTTGCAAGTGCATTATGATGGTCACACAGGAGTGTGTCATGATGTGTCATGTAGTTTGGTATGCTGCATATGATCCTGGCTGGTGGGGGATCACTTGGAGGATGATGGATGGAGCTCCAAAACAGCCTGTCAGAACGACTTGTCCAGGGAAGGCAGGGGAAGAGGAGTGGAAAGGTTCTTCATTGTCTCTTCTCAGCCACTGTTTGACATGCCATGAAATGTAAGCATAATTTCCTTCTCTAATAGAACATTGAATGTTTTTATAATCTGTCATTGATTACCAAAGTGTAATCATAAGAGCTCTGTAGCTGACCCATTGAATCACACCGTTTTTATAGTGTTTTCAATTACAATTTTATTAAAGAGTGAAAGATGTTCTGCGAGGAGTATTGAGAGACATCCATTCCAAAATGAGTGGGAAGCTTGTCTTTGCAATGTTTTAAATTCCACTTCTAACCCTAGTAAAGCCAGGGATTCCACCAGTTACTTATGTGCTGTTACTCTTCAGTTTCATTAGAAGTCAGATTTAATACAGACTAAATACTGAGTGCCTGTTTTCTCTATATCTTTCGTTGTTTGATATGCCTCTGCTGAATACCCCCTTGCTCAACAATGGTCCTCTTCATGACTGTCTCTGCTCATGAAGAGATCTTTTCAGACTTCCAGTCATTTCTATGTGGCTCTGCCCCTCTTTGTGCTGAAGGCCCCATAAGTTGTCTCGAAGCAAAGGTTTTGAGGGATATACCCCTCTCTAAGGTACCACAAGTACAGCGTGCTACTATTGTATGAAACGCTCACAAGAGAGCAGAGGGATCTCTAAACCTAAATCTGCCCTAAACCAGGGCAGCTTTCTGCTGCTGAAGAATCCACCTCTCACTAGGAGCTACACTACCATTGTTATTTTCCCTTGCTCTTTAATTCTAAAAGCACAGTGATACGTGATATGTATTTCTCCTGCTCTGTCCTCAAGGACATGCTAATGTGCTGCTGGGTTGAAAATACTTTCTTTAAAAGTACTCAAATGCTGGAAAGCTATTTTTTCAGGATAGCTGCAACCTGAGAATATCTTTTCTTAGGGAAAAGAACAGTTCAGAAACTTCTTAACCATTTAAATGCACTGTGAGGTTTGTAATTAAACTTTTTTTTAAAGTTACAATAAATATAATTATATGAGCCATGTATTTCAAATAAATAATGTATAATTATTTTTTTTCCTTTATTTTCTGAAGAGTCAATTTTTGTGATAAATCTCATTTTTTTTAAGACCTGTGTTTTTCTTCCATGACTTGGGCATAGACACTACTCTTCATATTATTCTTTTTTTTTAAGTTTACTGTATCCTGTTGTCCTTCTTGCCTGAGAAATATCTTCAGGAAACCATGAGAATCGTGGAATCAGACAATCACAAAATCATCTTTAAGGAAGCTTTGCTTACTTGTTGCTGCTGCTGAACTTGATATTGTTCATAGCAAGGCTAGATGTTGAGGAGTGCTACTGGACAGTTTCAGTTTAGTTCAAATTGACATTTTCCTTTCAAATCTCATATTCGTGATATTAACTTGGCATTCTGGAAAGTGAGCATTTTTCCCTGCATAGCCATGGTCAGACATAATTTGCACTGGTGAGTAACTTTGAATGTAAATAACATAGAGAGGGGTGTTCTTACAAACTCAGAACTCTGCACTCAAAGAGAGCTTTCATAGAAAGAGCTTTTTTTCAAAAATTTTTCCTCCTGTTAGCATTTGGCTGGATTTTCTGTCAGTTGCCTGGTGTATTGGTGGAGTTCTACATTTGGTCTCCCACTTTCCAAGTCATCAAGAAAACTGTCTGCTTAAAGAGCAATTATGGGGCTGAGCATGTTCAGTCACCCGGTGGGTTTGAACAAAAGTCATCAGTTATGTCGCAGCGTGTGTTAGTTTTGTAAGTGTCGTGTGAAGGCTGACAGAGATCACATTTCTGTGTTTTGCTGCTCGGTCCAGCCCATAACCTCCAGAGGTAATGGATCTCTGCAGAACCTCTCTGGAGCAGGTCACCAAACAGTGCAGGATTTCAAGAGCTGATGCACTTTTATTGCTACAATATCCTTGTCATGGAGGTGATGGGGTTTGGGCTGTGGTTTCAGGTATCAGTGTGGTTTTACATCTAAGGCTGAGCCCTTCTGGTAAGCTGGATGCAGTTTTTTTTTCTTTTAAAGAGCTTTTTCTTTTGTTCTTAGAGATGAATTGCTTCTAAGTAATAGGCTTCTGAGTGTACAGATTCATAAATGCCATAGTGGAAAGACTAAATGCCTGTACATGCAGAACAGCTGGATTCCAGCACTGGCAGTGCTGTTACGGAGGACTCCAGGTCTGAGAAACTCCTGTGAGAAGCATGAGGAATTTATCAGAGCATGGCTCAATCACAAATTGCATGAGTTTGCTGAAGAGAGTGACACCTACAACCAGCAACACCTGCACCTACAACCCTGGGCCAACCACAGGCTGATCATGCTGTTGGCAAAGTTACATTTTCTCTGAAGGTATGTTGTGAGAACTGTGGTTGCTGTGTTTTACTCTTGGAACTTACAAGTGCTTGCTAAAGGGACTGGGTCTCTGACCATTGAAGCCCCAAAATAGCATTATAAAAAACAGAATAATCCAGCCAACTGGATGAAATCCCCTAAAAAGTCTGTTTATTACTAAAAAAAATCACATTGTTATTTCCCCCTTTTTAAAAAAGGAACGTGATAGAAGCCTGGGATTTACAGGAAAGTTTTGAAGTCCTGGAATATGTGTTTTATTACATGTGTGTTCTACAGTTCTTTATGCATGCATTCCTCTATTCATTTCTAGTGCAGCAGAAGGCAAGTCTAACCCCACTCTTGCAGTTACAGCAGTTCAATTCCAATCTCACCAGTGATATTCAGGTTCCCTCAGAGCTGCCTTCTGACAGCTGTGGGATTTACATTTGTATGGATGTTCAGGCATGATTTGGGAGTAATACCAGGGTTCACAGCAAGGCACTCTGCTAAGTAAGCACAGTCTTCCATGATTCCTTGGGCCCACTGAGGTCCAAGCTTAGCTTTCATTGCCAGAAGCCCTGGACTTCCCACAAGGAGAATAGCCCCTGCATTAAATGCAACATTTCACCAATGACTTCTGATTTCAAAGGCTTCCTCTTTGCTGTTTTTCACGTGGATTTCCAGATGCAGTAGCCCTGTTATCCTGACAGATTTTTATTGTCATATCTGTGCTTTGTTTGTTGCAAAGTGAAAGTCTGAACCCTCAAGGGCTGTGTGCTGGGTGTAGAAGTCTCCAGGCTATTCAGCAGGAAGAAAATCAGGAAACACGCATAGTTCTTTCACTGAGAATAAACATTAATGGTAGCACTGAAACACCTATGATAACAGTTTTAACTGAAATATGACAAAATTTGAAGGGTCGGGATCTGGACTCAAATACTTGGAAATACTTGAAGGTTATTTTCTTTTGAATTGTTTTTGAATAATTTTCATTGAAAATAATTTTTTTTTCTGTGCAATGTAGTAAGGTGAGGCCTATAAAAATCTTGGCTCCCTATTTTCATGTTAAATGTGCATGTTAAGGGTTTTTAGTGGTGCTGAGTCTATTTTATGTGTTCTTCAGAAAATAAGACATGAAGACTTTTAAAAGCTGTTGTTTTTCTTGACTTCACCTTCATTAATCTTATTTAGTTTCTATAAGAGACTATTTTGTGAGCTCCACCGATGGGTAATGTTTTCTTTTCCAAAGTTCATGATTCTTCTATTCAAATCACTAATTTTCACTGTTACACTCCGGTGGTTTAGTGCTTCCCAGGCCTCCAGGAATGAGTTTAATTAGCAATGCTGAATAAATTCTGAGACATGATTCATCTTTCTTGTCACTCAGATGTAAGTAACGAAATTGCAATTTAAAGATGTACTTAGCCCTGTGAGAATAGCTTCTTCTGTACAACTGGGAAAAGACTCAGATGTAAATTTGGAAATGAGGATTTTACCTGTCTGCCTGTTTTCAATTTAGCTAAAAGATACAGGATTCAGTCATATGTCCTTGAAGTCCCTGGTATATTGTTTTAAAAATACTGAGCTATGAGCTGTACTTGGCACATACATTCCAAATTAAAGCTGTGCATTCAGGCTTTTTTAGATGAAGTAATTGACTTGACAAATTTCAAAACTATCCTAGATTTAATGTGATTTCATTTTAAATGTGATTTAATTTGTCTCCATATTTTTATATTTTGAACTGAAAATACAGAAGGGAGAATGTCATTCTCCAGTGATCCTAACTGTTGCAGTGCAGAGGTCCAGATTTTTCCATGTCCTTTTCTCTGAAGCAAGAGAAGGTGTATTCCTGAGACATAGTGGCACAAGGGGAAAATAGGGAATGCAGGAAGGGAAAGGAGTGAACTCAGGAAAGTGATGTTTATATTTAAACCCTTGTCCCAGTAGGCACTGCCAGCAGCACAGGGAGCAATAAGATTTGCCATGCTCTATCTCCTTCTGTGCACAAGGATCAGAGCATTTTACATCCTCAATACATGATAGCTCTTCCTCAAAACACCTGTGGGAAGAGTTAAATGTAGTTTTCCAGAATTTAGAAAAATGGATCAAAAGAGTAACTTGCCCTAGGACAGCTGTAAGCCAAATGAAGCTGAACTGCCTAAATCCCAGGTTTAATTCTGAGACTACTTTCTCCACTCCAGCACATGGAGCACTGTGAATAAAAAATATGGATTGTTTAGCAATGTTTAGCCTGTGTAGGCACAAAGACTTTAAGGACGAATTGTGGCTGTAGCCAGTTCCCTGGATTTTGTCAGATTCAAACAGATCCCAAATGTTATTTTAATGAAACCTTAAAAGAACCCCCATGCTATTAATTTTGTATTTATTGCAGTTACACTGACCCTAATGATTTTTTTTAAATTAGTTTGACAGATGTCACAAATATTTTCAATGCAGTTTAACATAATTAAATATAACCTTTCCTAGAAAAAAAGTTCCATGAAGTGAACGTACGGTGAGTGCCAGTGCTGGATTCTGGAAAGTCATGGGTGTCACACAGGACTTAGAACACAAAATGTTAGGGAGTAATGTTTATGGGGCAACTTTACAAGATTCTCTCTCCTATGTCCCATCAGAATATCTCACCTAGAAAGACAAGCTCCTCTAGAAGTGAATCTGTATATTAGTTTAGCATTTAGGTATTGTGTAGAGCTGATGATGCCTTCAGAACCAAATTCAGTGACCTTAGGAACTTTTTATCAGATTTTTTTTTTTAAATTTCTGTTACTTCGCTCACATGTAAAAGCTAACAGGGCTAAATGGAGCCTCTGAAAAGAAAGGGTTATTCCACTTCCTTGGAGACATGATCTTGTTTCATGTGAAGCCTGCACAGTTTTTTTGCACCTGGTGGACCTAGTTCTGCTTGGAAGAACAACAAAGAATGAATCATAGTTCCTTACCTTGTATGTGAACTTGTGGAGCAGTGCAAATACATAGTTATAATCCAGGCCATCAGAAATATAAAATGAATTATTTGAGGACTGGATTCTACTGGATTCCAATACTTTATAAACTTTAGAGCATTGGTAGTGTCCCCAACTGGAATATAAATAAAGCAAACCCTTCCAAAGGTTTATAGGACTGTAGTTGGTGCTCTCTTACTGCCCTAATTTATGATTGTTGGAAATTCACAAGCTGTGAAATGTGTTGGTCACAGAGCTGATGGCAATAACTTCAGAATATGAATGAGAGCATCTGGGTTGCTATTTACCTTTGTTTCACAAAGTCAGCTTTTTATCTTTGCATCATTTAACCCCAGAAATATGGCTGGGTTAGACAGGCATGTGGAGCCTTCTTCTGTGGAACAGATGATTTGCTTTCTCTAACTTCAGTAGTTTCTTCTGTGAAAAAATTTACCTTTTGCTTTACCACCTTTGGCTGTTCCTCTACAGGAATACAAAGCAAATAAATATAAATAAAAATAAGCAGTAGCTTTCCTCTGTAAAAGCAAAAAGGTGATAAGACTCAGAAATTCTTTCTTTTATATTCACTTTATAGTGGTTTGGGTAAGGTGAAGGCCCAGGCAGCAAGCCTGCATGGCACTCAAATCTCATTTAAACCCCACTTTGCAGACTTTCATTAGTGCATATGAATTTTGCTTGGTTTTACTTACAGATTAATTTCCCTGTGCCTAACTTTCATGCCTTGGAGTTTCAGTTTCCATATCTGTCAAATGGTGGAGAGATAGTTTAGCTTTCTCAAGTATTTTTTAATGGCCATGAGGTTTTCTTGGGCAGAAAAAATATAATATTGAGACTTGCTATTGTTCACCAAAAATGGGAATCTACTGGAGATGGTTACTGTGTGCTAAAACTTCTTTTGTGTTTGATGTCCAGAATTTTGAGACTAAATCAGGGATACTTTGGTGTAATTTAATAGTCTGAGCTATGTGGGAGTTCAAACCAGGTAATGACTCTGCCTGCTTCAAGTCTATGCCCCACTAGAAAAAGAGGAAACCTTAACTTCTATGGCAATTGGTGAATCTGAATCAAGGCACTGATACTTTCTGATAGCCAAACCAGAATCATTCTTTTATTGTGTTGTGACTGGATATGACATCCCAGCCTGCATTTGTTTGCAAAGCTTCTTGATACTTTTCTGAATAGATAGGTTGGTATAAACAAAACTTAGAGGCTGTCACCATATTTTATTTTCTGGCCTTACCTGACTTGTGTCAGCTCTGCTGAGATAATAGTAGATGTTATTTGTGATGAATCCCCTTGCTTGACTTCACATGTATTTATGGATACAATTTTGACTGCTTGAGTACTACTTTTACTGCCTCCAGGCCTCTTGGTATAACACATACATATAAAGCACCATGTTAAGGACTGGCCAGCTCTAAAGAAATGGACTGAGGACAAAAAAGATAGAAATAAGACTTTCTTGAAAGAGTGAAGGTGTTTTGCATCCAATGAGACATGATACTCTTTACTTTCACTTCCAGATGGGTCTTGTCTCATGGCCAGCACAGGAAACGTCTTCCTTCTTCCTTTCTGAGCAGCAAGAGTTTTACAGCCAGGGAACAGTAGTGAGCCAGGGCCTGAAAGCCTTCAATCAAAGGAGGTATGTTCACCTCTGGTGCCTTAACCTAGATTTGGGTTCAGGCTATTGGTCAAGCTGGAGAGAGGTCTTGGATGAGATCATGCCAAAGGACTTGGTGAGTGCAAATGGTGTCAGCAAACTGGGGGTCCTGGTGGGGTAATCAAGAGAGGGGACAACACAATTTGTGCTTTAGTGTTTGAGAGGTTAAAGATAAGGCTAAAAATTTTCTAGTGCCTTGAAGAACTGTCTCTGAGCATGAATGCAGAGGTGACCCATCAACTGTGTTGAGCTGCAAGCTGCCCCTCTAGTGGGGCTGTCAAGCAGTGGCCATGGGGGTGGCTTTTCACAGCGGACCACTACAGAGCTCTGCTTTGTGGACAAAATTTTGAAATGAAGAGGAAGGAGGGAGCTGCTGCAGCCTGGAACTCCTCATTCTTTCACTTCAGGCATGCAAGTTGTTCTGTGTTGACTTCAGACTGAACAAAAAGAGTCCCAAAAAGAGAGCTCATTACTTGTTTATGTGTCTCTAATGCATTTTGAAGAGCTTATTTACAGAGGTGTCTGTTTGACATTGGTAATTTATCGTACTAAAATGGCAATGAGTTCCCTTGGAAAACTGGTCTTCCTCTCATGCATACCTTCTCTCTCTCTCATTGAGGTTTGTTTATTTTGCACTCTTCTTTTGAGGTTTTAGGTCAAGCCATGTGCTGGAGCTAGCTTTCTGCAGTTTAGATGTTGAAAAGCTCTTAAATAAATGATGTGAAAGGAACCATACAAATATTTTCATGTCTCCTGAATGGCAGATGGTTTTGAAGAAGGTATAATACTAAAGATCATAGGTAGAGCTGAGTCCAGCATTTGTTCTCTCCAAGCAGAGTGCAGCTATCATGTGATATGTCATTGTTTTATCAAGCTTGATGTGATGTGGAGATAGTTGAAATACCTCTGCAATGTGCTGCTGATAAGGATGTGTGTAGTATATGTGTGTGTGTATATATATATATATATATATATGTCTTAACCTTTTTGAAAATATCAATTGACAGTGTTCTGTAGTGTAGTGCAGTGTAGTGTTTTTTTCCCAGCCTGTACATGGTTATAGTTCTACCTTCTTTTCTTGGCTGAGAAATTTTTTGTCTGTCACAGGACATCATGCTGCAGTGGCCCATAATAAATTTCTTACTATTTATATATTTCATTAAAATTGCTGAACTCCTTTTACATGTTGACACTTTAATTCTAGATGGGCTTCACAGCTTATGTTCATGATCAAAGCATACCTTTTCCAACCAGGGTACACTTCTTTATTAGGGTTTCAGTTTTCAAAAATTTTAAAAATGAATATTTTACTCAGCTGGTAGTTGGGTGATTCTAACTTAGTGTTTCATTACTGTGTTATGTTTTTATTTCCTCTGCTGAATGCTAGAACTGGAGTTGCAGAGAAATTAATCCAAGATTCTCTGTCATTTACTGTACGATTAATCTTCTAATAAACTTAGGTAATGTATTTCTAATTTGGATCCCTGGTCAGTTGTTTTATCACTGAAAGGAAGAATCCACAAGAGAGGCTCAGGTTCATGTCAGTGCTTTGTTCTTCTACGGTTTCCACAGCCCACTTGGTGGTCCCTGACCATCACTTATGGTTCCAAAGTCTTTCCAAACCCAGTGACCTTAGGTAGTTCCAAAAAAATCCATTTTAGAGCCCGGAGTCCCATTGGGCCTCTGCTGGTGGAGGAGTGGAGGATACCACACTGAGTCCCAGCCCTTTTCCTTAGTGCAATATCTGTAAACACAAATGCAATCTAAGCAAAGATTAGATTAATTTTGATCCCATTGTCAACTTAATTTCGCCTGATTTGGCTGTGTCTGCTTGCAACAGTGGAGAAGCTTGGCTAATAGTGTTGCAAATGCTGTATCCTGGGAACTCTTTCTCTTTCTTTCTGGAAACATTTTCTGGTTATATGATACCAAATGGGCAAGCAAAAGTGATTAATTGTACACAACTACAATGCCAGCTTTTCTCCCAAGCCTATTAAAAAAAATCCTGATGTTGCCAGTCATGAAGTCAGTTTCAATTCTAAGAAGATACAATTTTTATTCATTAAATTCATGGTGACATTTACTTGGCAATGGGAAATTTGTGATCAGAACGTTCAAGTTTTAAATTCTCTCCCAGTCAGATGCAAAATGCAGCTGTGGGTTTCTCACAGTGAGGACTGAGCAAAGAGTAAGGTCCCAGTGAAAACAATAACCACGGTGTAATGCAGTATATCTTGATATTTTGCATAGTAGCTTTTGTAAATATCGAAGGATTTTGTCTGCAGTTTATAGATAACTTTTGTTCAACAACAGCTGCAGCAGAGCGGCTCAGATTATGCAACTGCCTTAGGAGAGCCTGGACTAAACTCACCCAGTTGTAATCAGGTTGAAAATTTGTTACCTGGGAGTTGAGAAATGAGCCTGAAAGAGGCAGGAAATTGCTTCAGAGGGGTAACTGAGGTGCAGAGAGTTAAAATGAGCAGGCTTTGTATGTAAAAGAACGGTACAGTCTACCTAAGTTAGAGGAGCGATGAATTATTATCAGAAAGGTTATTTTTATCTCTAGTGGAGATCTACAAATGGCAAATCCTGTCTTGGGGAAAGTAGTTTATCATGGGCCATAAAGCTGGAATAGCAGTGCTACATTCAGAGTCATGGTTTTATCTTAAAGAGACTTCTTATGATTTGGCTTTATACAGAAGCCAATAGGAATATTCACAGGTGTAAGAATAGCTCACAGAAATTAGAACACCAAGTGTAAGCCATGTTTCCATATGTGCTGCTGGGGGCAATGACATAAAACAACATTTAAAGGTAAGTATTTGAGACTTCAGGTTGCAGAGTTACACATGACACGAACTTCTTTTTGGATGCTATATTTTTTCTCTTGTCACAGCTCCTAAGGTCACACTATGGTGGACTGAATGTGTTTCTGAATTAGCCACAGTAGCATTTATTAGATGATGTATAAGGATTTGGCCCGTTCTTTTAAAGTTCCTCAAATTCCTTGAGAAGTTGTGTTTTACTTAAAAACAAGGAAGGGATTCCTACATATGACTTCAGCATCTTTTAAAATCCAAACTGCTCATAGATAGAGGATCTTTATCTGTTCAGGACTTACCTGGGTTGGTCTCAAAGGATCAGCTTCGGTCTGTGTTATTCCAAGGACTGTATGACTAAGGTTTAAATTAGATATTTGGGAATGCAGTGTGTTATGCACACCCCCAACCCACTCCCAGTGTGTTTGGGCTAAGAATAAAGGGTGTAGATTCTCTTAAAACACATTTTGGAGTGTTTTCCTCAACACTTGCACAGCTCCAGACTGTAAATTGTTTAGACGGCCTTTCAGAGTTTATTTGCAAACCATAGAGAGTACAGCAGAAGCAGCCATACATGATCCCTGAGTTATTCATGTTCATATTTACTAAACAATACTACCTAAAGCAGAGAGATTAGGAACTTAATTTGGAAAGATGTTTGTCCTGCAGCACACTATGTCCAGTACCCCCAGCAGAGGCACAGAAACAGGGCATGGCAGATAAGAGCTGCCTTTGGTGTCCCCAGAAAACACAGGGACTACAAAAGGAGTTGGTGCTATTTCTGTGGAAACAAAAGATGTACCCTGGAAGAAAATGCCTGTGAAATAACAATAACAAAAACAACTTAAAATATACTTAGGAGGTGTTGGGCCAGTTCCAGAGAGATGTAAGTAAACAGAACTTTAAAAACAAGCAGAGCTGTTTATCAGTGGAGAGATTTTCAAAATGGCATAACTGCAGTCAGCCCTTGCTGTGATGATACAAAATCCTTTCTCTTGCAATACTATACTCTTCAAGTGAGTTTGGAACATGGTCAAACTGATTTGAAAATACATCTTAAATACCTGCTACCATATATTATAATGGCCATGTCACCTGGTTGCTTTCAGTCTATTAATTGCAAACTTGCCATCGAAACAACTTCTATTTTTGAGGAAACTAACAGAGCAAGAACCCATATGTTTCCACAGGAGGTGCAGCTGTGATCCTTTCTGAGTCCCAGGAGACCAGAATATTCCTCCTACCAAAGGGAAAGTTCTGTACACAGTGTGAAAAGGAAAAGCAGCCACCCAGGTCACCAATACCTATTAACCATAGAGTGATTTTTTTGAACTGCTCTGTTTTCTTCAGAGCAGGAGTCACTAAAGCAGTTTTGCTAAAATGTTGCATGTGAACAGTTATGCTAAGCTTGAAGGGTGAAACCATTTAACAGGCAAAATAAACAGGCAGTGTATAGAACAAGTAAAACACTAAACAATTGTAATACCAGAAAAGCATCCATATAAAAAATTATACACATATTCGAAGGATTTATAACTTACAGCTTACTTTGACTTGGATCCAAGAGAGTATACCATTCCCATCTGAATCCTTCTGTTTAGTTTTGTTTCAAATTCCCTTTTCCAAGCCCTGAATAGTGTATTTGAGATGGCTAGTTTGCTAATATTTTATGATGGGAGCTAAAATAAATTCTGATCCCTTCCTGTGATTAGAAGATTGTATAAATTTTTTAAAAAATCAACTTTTTGCGTACAGCTTTTATATATTTTCTATTCAATGATCAATGTGATTAAATGTACAAAGAAATCCCTTCTCTGAACTAACACTGTGGTTTCTTAATGGTTGGACTGGAAATCTTTCGTGTGGTGCTTACTCAGATCAGCTTTATCTCTGCTGATCAATAGTCCATCTCTTAAAACTGAAATACTGGGCTGATAGCTGTAATCCTGCTTTTTAGCTTTGATAACTTTTTTAAACTGCAGATCTCAAGATGCTCTCACACACTGCAAAGATTATTTGCAAGATTAAGTTGACCCTGTACACATTGACTTAGAAAGTTTTATATTATCTTGTAGAAATACTGAGGAGGTAGTAAAGGAGTTGTTCTAATGTATGTTTGTAGAATAATTGTTAGGAGACAAAATTACAGTCAATGAGGAACATGCTGCTTTTTAAATATTTTTTTTTTTTAATTTAAGCCTTGAACCAATGAAGATGCATGCTCTGAATTGCAAAGGTTTTTAAAGTAACAGATTGTTAAAATATGCAATTTTGAAAGCATAATCAAGTTCAAAATCTCTTCAGCTATGTCTATATCTATTTTTTTTTCACTTCTCTTTCTATTCTACCAGTATGAAAAAGTACTTGGTGGCAAACAAGGAATCCAAATTCTGATATAATCATGAAGGGAATTCTAGCAGAGATCACTGATAGAAATTAAAGCTCTGATATTATGGCTGGCTGCCCAATACTTCCAAAGAGCTGTACAAAGCAGATACAAAGAAATCAGCATAAAGAGCATCTTTCTATAATTCCCACATTTCTAAGAACAATCAGATTAACAATTAAAAAGAAAACAAAAACAAACCTATCAGTAAAAAATCCCACAAACAATTTTTGTTGTTTGCTCCTGAATTCAGGAGAGTGGTCAGCCCCAGCTAACCAGTTTTAGATGAACCTGCTTGAGCAGGAGGCTGGACCAGATGACCTCCAGATATCCCTTCCAACCTCAACCATCCTGTGATTCTGTGAAGACCAGAATATTACTGGGATGTGAGCTGAAATGTTCTGTATATAAAATTAGTCACACAGTAAAATATGTTCATTTTTTTTACAATTGTTGTAATTCGCTTTCCCAATAAACCTGTACTATCATTTTGTAGTTGAACATGTAGTGGAAACGTACCCAAAACAAGGCTGTTAGTTCAGCCTTCCAAAATAAAGAGGTGGGTTTGTTTGTATTTAAAAATCCATTTATAAATGGCTGTAAAGCATAAAGAAGTCATTGGCCCAGGGTGTTCTGATGCTGTATCTTGTGCCTCTCCAGTGCTGAGCTGTAGACCAAACACTTGAGTCCAGAGCACTTTGAGTTTTTAATAAATATTGATCAAAAAACAATGGGGGGAACCAGCAGAAAAAGACTAATACATTTATTTTCAGGAAATTGTCTGACCTTGGTTTTGCTAATTACTAGTTCCAGAAGAAAAACATTTTATTCTTTGATTCTAGTCCTTCACTTTGAAGATTGTTAGTTGCACATATCAGTCTTTGTTCACTTGTTGATACACACATAAGGTAAAGTTCTTGTTCCTTTAGTATTTCTAAATCCAAATTGTCTAACATTCCACATTCTATTTAAAAGGCTTTGCATGATTTTTTTCCATGGAAATTCCAGCTTAGGCTGGATGGCTCTTCTAAGGCAGGGGTTTATTTTGATTTGGTGTGCAAAATTTAACAAACACATCATAATTTAGTTAAGTGTTTTTAAAGAGATTCAAGATTTTGAATGGATGTGCTTAAATTCCTGAGCTGCTGATATCACTGCTGATACCAGGTGAAATTACTTGAGCTCTGGGGAAGACCTTTGAATTCAGAGACTGAGTAAGAGACCAGAATTTAGCCTTTTGACAGGGGAAAGGAGCGTTTCAAACATGCCTACACTGGGATGGCAGCATGAGCAATATAATAAGCACAGCTCCTTACAGCAGCATGTGCAGAAGCTGTAAATCTGCTGGTGGAGGGCTCAGCAAGGGCTCTGAATTCAACACTTCTCTGAATTAACTGGAGCAGGGAGGGATCCAGGCGGTCATGAACCTGTCTCTGTTTCTCCTTGCTGCCTCAGAGTCTCCCAGAGGACTCTGGGACAAGCTCTCCCTTTGTCTCTGTTTTCATTTGTTGGGGGAATAAAAGTAAAACCCTATTTAACTCTCAGTCCTAGGTGGGTAATATGTTCCTTTCCTTTTCCTTGTTTGAGAGGGAATTTTTTTCTTTATTTAAGGAAGGTATTTGTCCCTCTCTTAAAATTCCAAATGGTTTTCAGGGATGAAGGTGGGGGAAAAAAAAGGTTGTCCCTACTGCACTGAAGGGTTTTCTCCCTTGAGCATCCCAAAAATACAGCAATTCTTTCTGCAGAAAACAAATGCTGACTCTCAGCAGAGCAGGGTCTTGGCTTCATCAATCAGGACACTATGAGGAACAGCATGAGGGTTACACAAACAGTCACACACTTCCACACATGCTCTGTGCTTACCTCCTCACACCTAAAATTTGCTGCAAAGCTTTCTGTTCAGTTCTCTGCTTGTTTTTTTAACATTTCTGAGAACATTTCTGTTCAGCTTGTAGGACTTCTGTAAAGGTGTTTCAGTTTTGTGAACAGCAAGTGTTTAAATTAATGTGAAATTAAATGAAAAAAGGGATTTTTACAGTAAGGTATTCTTGCTCTGCTATTGCTCAACAAAGTGAAATGAGGGCTCAGCCTCTGTGATATATAGTATTTACTTAGTGTCAGAGGTAGGTGTGGCTATCAGGGAAAATTGTTGCAACATATTTTTTCTTTCACTGAGTGCAATTAAGAATGATATTATTTGTAACTAATTGAGACTGAGATTTCTTCAAAGCTGCTCATCATTAGCTTCTATTTACCCTGCAGTGGCTTTTTTTCCCTTGAAAAGTACAGCTGAGTCTCAGTGCATTGCTATGGCAGTATAAAGTGATTGGAAAATCCCTGCAGTTGGTAGAGAGGGAAGCAGACACTCCCTAAAATCTCCCTTCTGAGGGTTCATTGCTGGTCATGCTCAATAAATGACCTCATCACATAGTGCATATTGTGAGAAAGTTTACTGGGAAGAAGAGGTGCTCTTGGTGGCCTATAGCTCATTTTGGGGGGATAGAAGTGAGTTAAGCCTTTAGGATTCTTAAAACTGTGTCATGGACCAGTTTGTGAGAAAAAGAGACCAAAATCTTGGAGTGAAAAAGAAGATTAAATCTGTTACTTGTGAGGGCACAGGAGTACTGTGTTTCCAAGACATATTGCAGTGGCAGAATTACAGCAGTACTAAATCCTGGGCATTCTTGCCCTAGGGTAGGAGTCAGGCCTTTTCCACACCATTGTTGGCTTCTCCCAGATCAGCTCGTGGTGTCTGGGATACCTGAGTGGGAACTGCAGGGTGAGATCCAGTTGTAGATAAAACAATATTATTATTTGTGTTGGTAATGAGCTGCCTGGTGATATCTCATGGGAAATATGATTAAGAAACCACGGCACAGAGTGGCTGTAGCCTGTTGCTTGTCGTTTTGTGTTTCAAAACACTTGTTTTGTGTCTTTGGCAAAAAATGGGGGAGTGATAGTGGCATTGGATGAGAGGGTGAACTTAGCCTGAAGTATAGTTTCCTTTTGCCAAGAGCAAAGAAATTATAAAAACAAATTCTTGGCTGAAAACTTAAAAGGATAGGTTTGGAATGTTATCTTAAAGGACGTTACAATCCTGGAGCTTCCAGTCATACCCCAGATAAAGCACTTTGTTTATACATTACCCCATTTCACATACAATGCTTCTATGGGAGATGGGCTACAAGGATTCATCCTGGATTTGGAGACTAAAGAGATTAATTAGAGGTTTTTTTCTTTCTGTAATCTGCTGGTTTTATACATCACACATATAATATACATTTTTGCAGCAAGTACTGGTTAAACTGTTCAAACAGATTTCATACTGTTGTTCTAGGATTTACTCCCTTTCAGGAAGCCAAGAGAAACTTTAGAAATACACAGTATTTACAACAATGTGACCTGGAAAAGAATCCAGGAGAGAGTTTTTAATAACGCCTTTACCATCCACTTTAGACTTTAATTTGAGTTTTTATCTTTGTGTTTTGTTTTAAAGAAAATGAGACTTTTGGAGCTGTGAGAATTAAATTAGGATTGCCTTTTTATACTGATAAATTACCTGAAGTTTGACATTTCCAGCAATATGGATACCTTCATGACTGAGAGACATCACAGTTTGAATAATATTTAGCATAACCAGCGGCTACTGAAAAACCTCTCTGCCTTACAGCAAGTGTTGACACCCCTCTTTGTTGTTGAAAACAAACCACAAAGCACTACATTTTGGGTTTGTGGGCTTGAAAATATAAGAGGGTACAGTTCTGGCTTCCACTGAAGTTGACAGCAAAACTCCTGTTGTCTACACTAGCAGCAGGATTTCTCTGTACAGCAAAGTGTGGGAGAGTTGCAGAGGATCTGTACATGTTTTTGAAATTCACTACTGACTTTGGTTCTCCTGAGTGCTAAGGAAAAAATTAGCTTTCTCTCTTGAAGGTGTGGCATTTTCACTTCTTTTAATTCTGCTTGGTAATTTGCTCATACTTATGCCTAACTTAAGGGTCTACTGAACAGAAGGTGTGGTCTTCTAAAATAAACTTGTATTGTTTTTGTGGGATCCACTTGATGCTTTGCACTTTTGCTTTAGCAGTAAAAGTGACTTGTGCTGACAGCTGGAGTAATTGCTGTGCATGGAATAAAACTGTCTGTTTTCTCACTCCACTTCTAAAATGTAAGTGTATTCTTGCAGATCTAAGCTGAAATACGTAGATAAATTTTTGCTCTATGCCATAAAAATGGTTTATATGTTTTTCTGATGCTTGAATGTGCAGAAGACACATGCAATCATTATTGAAAGGTAAAAAAGAGAATGGGGCAGATTTGGAGGCAATGAATTTTATTTTTATATCCCATTCTTTCTCATTGTTTGTTATTTATATAAGCTCTACTAGTCCTTTTTCCAACTCCCTTTGGAATTAATGAGAGTCAGAACAAGTACAAAGAGACTTTTGTAGATGTTAAAAGATGAAACACTCTTTTCAGAGGTGACAGAGCTCTAACTTTAAAATGAGTCCTGCTAAGGGGCCATCTACTGGTGCAGCAGGTAGGCACTTGCTCTGAGGGGAGGTAGAGCTTTAAGCAAATATCAGTAGATAATGGTCCTGTCAGGGCATTCATCACAATTTTTGCCTCTTTTCACATTAGAACATTGTTAGAAAATATGGAGAATTGAATCAAATACCATTGAAGACTGGGCATTTTCATAGTGATGCACTCACTTTTGAATCTGAGAAACCACATACTTTGAAGATCACATTGTCCTGTGACTCTTCTCCCTTCACTGGTCATTTTTGCCATGCCATTACAAGCTGGCTACTAAAAAAGTTCTGGTTTTGGTTTTTGGCTTCTTTTTCTACAATGCGGTGTCAGAAGGTGAGGGGAGGATTTGTTTTTACTGCAGCACACTTGAAGCAGATAGTGATGCTATTTCAGCTCTGTGCTGTTTGGCAGAAGGAAGGACTCCCAAGGATCTTTTGCAGTAGTTCAGCTATTAGCTATAGGATTAGTGGTATCTCCAACAATCACCACTGGTAGCAGCTCAGGGGGAGTCTTCCTCAGAAGTTCCTTTGTTGTTGGCATCCCTTTGTTCACGGCACAGGAAGGTTTCAGCCAGAAGTGGGGGCACAAGAGAAGTCAACGCTTTGTGACTCTTTGGAGAGACAGAAAAATACACAGCAACACAAGGACTTGAGGAGGCTTTTTGGCTGATCATGACTGATCACAGTAAATTGGTGTAAAGAACTACATGTGATAAATTAGGCAAAACTTCTGGATTCTGTTTCATTTGGCTGTGGGAGGAGAAAGCCTGAGACAACATCAAGTTACATGTCATATATGCCCAGTATATTCAGGCTTGCACAGCCAGAAAAAGAAATGTGTGTTCTTAACAGTGACTTAATTTTTCTGCCCTATGATGCTGGCTGACATTAGAAGCCTTTCACAGAATCTTTGTTTAATTTCCATTCTTTCATGTAGAGTAGTGTTATTCATTGAAGCTATCTAGTTGAACCACATACATGGGGGATGAATACTTTTGCCTAGAATGTAGCAAAGCTTGTGATCAGCATAAGTGGAAAAACCCACATTCTTGCTGCCTGCTGGAATGCACAGCTGCATTCCCGGAAGAACCAGCCAGTCCAAAAACCTTCTCCTGTCTTTTCTTTTGTTTGGCCTTGAGTTGGGTGGCTACTTTTTGTTTGTGGATTTCATTTGCAAGCCTACACCTCTATTGCCACGCATGTAGGTGCTGGGGTTTGGTCAGTGGAAGTGGTTCCTTGCTGGCACTCACTGAGAAACAAGAGAGCAGCATTTCCCCTGTGTGTCAGATCCCTGACAGGAGCAGGTAGCTCACTGCTAAAAGCAAGGCATGTTAAGTGTCCCCCCTCTGCACAGGACATTCGAGTTTTATCTGCAGTCTGAGATAAACACTGTTTCTTTGGATCGACCCAACAGCTTTGTTTTGAGATACAATCCTCAGGCTGTTTGTCAAGTTCACAGCTACCAGAAGGATCTGGCTCTGGAAGGAGTGAGGAGCTGCTGTGGGCAGCTGCTGTTCCCTGATGGATTTTCGTGTGGAGGCTTGCCTGTAGCAAGGGCAGGGCGACAGCAACGTAGAGGAGACAAAAAGGACAAAGAAAATATTTGTAAAAGAGGATTTAGAGCATGACTGAGTGCCACACAGAGGCTAAAGGCACAAGGATCTGAAATCCTGGGCAGTTGCTGCTGTTTGCACAAGTCAGTGCTGTCAGTGGAGCTGCAGACTTTTGCTCTGTATCCGCTATTGGTAATGTTTTTTCCAAAATTATTCACAAAACTAGAGTTAGGGCACGTTAAAAATAATTTATTTTACTGTCATACTTTCCCCTTTAAGCAGATAAAGTTGTCATTCTTTTCAAATTAAAAGAAGAACTGTGAAAAATAAAAGAGGAATCTCTATTCTAGTACACTGTGCTGTCACCCACAGAACTGCAGTTTTCAGTTACATTGTTTGAGTTGCAGAGAAACACTTATTTGTCTAAACTGAGGTAATTTTATAGATATCTAAAATCTGCATTTTCTCTCATGTCCCTCTCCCCCCAGTTTTAGGCATCCAGAGAAAACCTAAAACTGTAAAATAAATCTCCAAATACTGCAGAAGGCTGAGCATAGCTTTTACTACATACCTTTGCAATTAGAGCTAATTTACTGCCCTGTGAGACGGGGGAAATGTGCAAGGTAGTCCTTGGGTAAGTAGACCCCAGCAAGAAAAGCAGAGCTGTTCTGTAAAAGTTATCGGCTCGCATTCAACAATTATCAGGGTCATTCTTACAGCTACATACCGCAGAGCATTAATTAATGGGGCTGCAGCTGGTGGTACCACTTTGGCTGCTTCAGCCCAGCCTCTTATTCCATATTTCTCAGGTTTGTATGACCAGTCTTGGACCACATCCCATCACCTTTTTTTTCACCCCAAAGTACAAAAAGTACTTAAGTCTCTACTGGAAAACTGCCAGGCTTTCATAAAAAGAACAGAGCTGTCCTTTCTTTGCTATTTTTATCTCCTCTGCCAAAAAAGACACCATGTTGCATTGGCAGTTGTATATTGTAAATTGCTTTCTCTGTTGAACTTCTCGGGTCAGAGCCCAGGCTTTCTGCAGCCAGTGGATGTCCAGCACATCACTGACTGCAGCTCCACTGTGCATCTTGGGGTACTGGATTACTTTAGACAATGATTCCCACACACAACAGGACTACACTTCTCAATTTCCTAAATGTCAGGAGGCACACAAGTTTGAAAAAGAGCTGGTGGGGCAGGTGTATGGAGAAAAGCCTGGGATGAAAATCTGTTTCCAGTCACAGTGCCTTTTGCAACAGGAGGGTGCAGTTGTGACTAGGTTTGGCACAGTGGCAAGATTCCCCTAGAATTCCCTTTCCTGGAGCCAGGATCTCAAGGTCTGAAGGACTGGAGTTGGTAGAATGGTTCTGTCCTCATGTGGTTTGTGTAATCCTGCCATGAAAGCCAAGTCCCTTCATCCCCTCTGTGTCAGGTTTTATTCCTCAGCAGTTCTTGAAACGGAAACAGAAAGGAGGTAAATTTATTCTCATTGCTTTATGTCCTTTCAGCATAGAAGGCAATTCCACACAATTGTAATGGAATTTTAAAGATGGAGTTAGCTGCCAAAAACATTTAAAAATAAGATTGTATAAAAGCCCAAAACACTTACTTTGCCAATGCTTTTAATTCTGATGAATTGTCATTTAAGATACTACTTTGGGCTGTGAGAGGTAAGATTTCATTGCCAAAATATGGTCTGTTCCTGCAAAGACTAACTCTTGTATTTAAATTTGAATTAATAATATGAGTGGCCTTTGCTGTAATTGCCACAGCCTAATTTGGGATGTGCAGAAAGCTTGTGAGATATAAACTTTTTGGAGGGTATTATTAATGCGGGGACAGTCTTCAGCTCCAAACTGCCTTGGAAATACTTGCATTTAGTGGTACAGCACCTCAGTGTGTATTTTTACTGTAACCTATAATGTTGTTACTTATTGTCTCTTAAGTATAGATATATCTCATTGATATAGGTATGGAACCACCAGCAGATAAATATCTGAAAAAAGACTGGAAATCACTGGAATAGAGAGAGATGAGGAAAGGCTTCATGAAAGCTCTCCTACCATGAAAGCTGTCCTTTACAGGAAACACAGTTTGCTGTAAAGTGCTCAGTGATGAAAAATGTAACCACACTTATTCTCTACTGTTTGAAATATTCCTTTCTCCCTCCTCCCCCTACATTCTCCTGGATCCTCAAAATCCTTGTAACAACAGGTTTTGTTAAGGTCACTTTGATCATGCAGTTCCTACTGTGGAAAGCTTTGTAGTTGAACACCTGTTTTATATACGAAAAGATGAACTAACTTTCATACTTAGTAAAGGGCTTAATCATCTTTGGTATTGATGCCAAGTAGAACACAGCTAAAGATTCCTCTGCTTCAAAATGGAGAGTGAACTTTCTGAGAATTTACAATGATATTGATGAACAGCACATGGCTTTGGCACTCCTTGCAAAGTGTAGTAACTGCAAGGTAGCTGGCAATGCCCTAAGAGGATTAGCAATTAGAAAATTGGAGGAATAGTAGATACAAAATCTGATACAACTTCTTACCTGCTGCTTTAAATCTTTTATTGGGACCACACTGTAAGGAAGCAGATCTTTCAGCTCTTAACCCACATGCAGAGCAAACACTCTGGCTTTTATTGCTTTTTAAAATTTAATCTACTCTATGCCAGCTTCTGTTAATGCAAAATTTGGTACTTGAGTAAGTTGGAGTTGAGAGCTCTTTTGTCTTCCTCCACGTAAATCAGCTAATCCCAAGCCCTGTGCAGCCTGCCTTCCCCACACACAAGTGCTGAGAGAAGTGATACTTGAGGGAGCTTGCAGGTTTGGTTCTTTAACTGAGCAGTGATTTATGGCTTTTGACTGAGGTCATTGCTTGGCACATAGTGATGACCAATTTGATAGATTAAGAACTCAAGCAACTCAAGGGCCCTTAACATTTGTAACCAATCATAATCTGGCTGGCAATGACCACAACAAAAAAGCCCCACATATTCTTCTTTGGATCTATTTTAAACTAGTTTAGCTTTGTTTTCTTCTTGGACACCTACTGCTGCCATTAGATACTCTTTGATTTGGTTCCAAGGATGGGTCAGAGTCACATTTTTCTTTGATAAACCTCTTTTGGTCCCCTCATTGATGTACACTGCCGAGAGATGCACGTTTCTTTTTGGTCTGCTATTGCATTACCACATCAAGGAGAGCTGCAGGGGCCAGTGCTGCAGAACAGGCAGGAGGGCTTTACACAGTGTCAGAGGGTGCACATGGGCTACTTTTGTGTCATGTGAAGAAGCAGGTCCTGGTTAACAGCCCCTCAAATATCACCAGTTCATCAGCATCTGTGAGATGTGTAAGGCAGAGTGCTTCAGAAAGAGCATTGGAAAGGCTTTACTGAACTAAAAGGGTGGGGAAGAAGATCTGAATAAGGAAAACTCTATGAATATACATTGTTCACTTATTTAAAATTAAGCCTAGTTCAGGAATAAAATTGTGAGATCAACTGCAATTCTCTGCCAGGCTGATACTAATGTCAGTGAAGGTGTAATACTCTGTGACTTTGGTATTGAACCCCTTTAAAGTTAGGCTTTGAAAGCTGTTTTTGCTATGTTAAAAGTGTCTTACTGTACTGCATGGCTGGGAAGGAGATATTTCTACCATATTTACTGTAGGCAGCTCAAACAACAGCAGTAAGAATCAATATTAATCAATACTTATACAGCACTTTTTACCCACTGAAATAGTATCTCCTGCGTAGGAAAGTCTTGTTTTATTCTGGCAGACCTGTTCTGAAGGTGGTGAATAATTTTTCCTCTATGGTATTTCACAATCTCAAGTGTTTATTAGAATATTGATATGTCTTTGGGGTTTTAGTCTTCTCTGTTACATTTTAAATTACTGAAATATAGGTTGAAAATAAGTTGCCTAAGTAATTATTATTTCTGATTTATTCCATGCCAATGCCTTGGAGCCATGCTGCTGGCTCCCTCTCCAGTGATAGGGGCTGTATAAATGTAGGAGAAGGTGCTTCAGACAGAGAGAAAATATATTTCTGTGTCATGCAGAGGAAGACAAATACCAGGAAGGCTCAGTGCAGCTCTTTCAGAGCAACTTGCATGGATGGACATGTTTTTTTCCTGAGAAGATCCACTAGCTCAGAATTGTATGAGCAATGCTCCTGAGCTGAAATTCCATGCTGGAAACATCAACATGTCCATGCAATGCTCCTGAGCTGAAATCCATGCTGGAAACACCAGCATGTACCTTAAGCACTTTTGGGCTCCAACGCATCTGTTTCACAGAGCTAAGAATCCTCCTCCCAGACAGCCTCAGATCTGGATGTTCATGTAGGAAAGTGCACGTCCTCCTTCCTGCAGATGAAGGAGGGAACCAGGCACACTTTCACTGTGGCCATACGATCTGTTGCAGCAAGAGCTGGGACCAAGACCTGCTGCCTGGTAACCTACTCACCTCTGCCTTACTCACAAAAGGGTGGGGATGAAATGAGTTTTCTTCAGATCGCCAAAAATGTCATCAGACTCCAGAGATCTCCAAGGCTAAACTGTCTCCAACGCCTTCTCTTGAGTCCAGGGCCTCACCTCTTCCCCTCCGTGCAGCTGCCAAAACCTCTTGTTTCCTTTCACTGACAGCTTCACCAGTGCAGCTGTGTATTTTCAATGAGTAGCACTAGGAAAATTTGGGGATGGAATATAATTAAATTTTTAAAACCCACAGGAAAGTTTCTGGTTTGAACATATTAGTCACTCAAGTTCAATTAAAGCTTTGTTTCTAAGGAAGTTACCTGATGCTACCACAGAAGATCCAGAGAGCTGCAGGATGATCTCTGCTTTGCTGAGATCACTGTCATTCATATCCTGATTTGAATCCATAGGAAAACCAAGGTGCTGAAGGCCAGTGACAGATTCATGGAAGGATTTGTGTCACAACAAATTTGGATCTTGGGAATTTTTGGTTACAGTTGCTGTGCAGAGAGCCATGGCAGCATTCCCTTTGTGAAGCACAGCAGAATTCCACTTCTTGTCATCTGATGAAGGTAAGGTAAATATTAAATGCACTTCAGTTGTGAGCTATTCTGAGCTAGGATTCATGCAAGTCTTGTTCAGCAGAAAAAAAGTAATGTTTAAAATGCCTCCAAATCCCCTTTTTTCTTTCAGGCAGCCCTACGTGCTGCTGCTTAGAGGTAGGTCTGCTGCTGAAGGACACCCCTGTGGAATCCTGCTTTCTTCCTAAACAAGGGATTCTTTAGCTCATATGGGGCATTTTCATAGCTGGTGTCTCTTCCTGTATCTATTTTGAACATATGGGAAGTCAGTGCTGCATTATATGAGACGCTGACATACGAGACACTGATATACTCTGAATTCATTTGCTGGCTGTGGAGTTGTTTAGCCCTGTCAGAGTCCTTGTCTGAACTAAAGGAAGTCTAAGAACATGAGTGCCAGATGAATGGAGACAACAGAAAATGATCTGGGCCTTCTTGGGCCTACAGCTCTCACATGTTCAGTGGTAGCTCTGTGAATGTGTCAGTTCAGATGGGAGGCCAGCAATGGGGAAGAATTGCATCCAGCTTTGACCACCAACAAAGCAGCTGTGGATTCTCTGGTGTGGAAGGTCACTCCTCCCCACCATGACCACCTCATGGTTTTATCTTTTTTCCTTACACCGCCCATTAGGTGGCACCTAGAGAACAGAGACATGACTGGCATACTCTGGACAGGAGATGATGGCAGGAAAGGGAGTACAGCCATCTCCCACAACCATCTTTAACTTCCCCCCCAGACCACTTTGCTCCTCTCTACACTCCTGAAACAACTCTGCTTCTCTGCAGCAAAGACTTTTGACTTCACTGTTAGAGGTCCAGGTTGGCTCCATGAGAGAGTTTGCATGGTCCTTTCTGGCTCCTGCATCTTAACTTTCCCCTTAGCTCTGCAGAACACAGAACCCAAGTGATAACACTGCTCATAGGCAAATTCTGCTGCTTTTTTCTCTAGGAAGGTGCTGCATGTTACTTCTGAACTCAATGATCAAGACCTTTTTCCTTTCTGCAATGCAATGTGCTTTGGCCACTTACTCTGAGAGAGAACTGGGCACATACCAGTATTTTTCATTCTCTTCTATTCCCACATCTCAATTGCAACTAAGAAGGAACCCCCAAAGGTCCTCTGGAAGCCACATGGTAACTCAGGGCCAGGTTTTCAGGACAAGCTGAAGGAGATACCTTCAAAGGGTTTAGGCAGACACAGCACTGGGATGGGAAAATTTATCAGGAAGATTTAGCCCCAGATGTTTCTAGTCTCGCCCTGTAGCTGGCAAGGCATTGAAGAATGGTCCAAACTTCTCCCTTCCATGGGTATTGAACCTGTTCTTTGGGAACCTCAGCCACTACTGGTATTGGGAGCAAACCATGGGGGAGTTAAATTTCTGCACTTAAAAAAACAGTAGTAAGCAGAAAAGGCTTTCCAAGAGTTTGTACCACTCGTTAAGGGATTTTTTTTTTTTTTTTAAGAAATAACAGCTGGAGTTTTAAGTGACAACTACTGATCTGATAGACACTAGAGCTCATAATTTTGATAATTCTGTTTCTGTCCTTGTCAAGCACCCTGTTAATGGCTGGGTCTCTGCCCTACCTGAAGCAAAACTGAAGCTGATTTTGGATGTCACTCATGCTTAATGACATTTGAGAATGAAGGGTACTATAATAATGGAGCTGGTGTCACAGGTCTTGTCACATGGGAAAAACTGGGAAATTGTCCTTTTAAGACTTTGTATTCTAGAGTGACCTGGGTACTTTTATATTATATAGTCAGTTTTTGACAGAGCAAGGAATTGATGTATAGCTCACCAATACATCTGTCTAGGGTGGTTTCTGTCAACTGGGCTATTTCTTTTGTGGTGTCCTTTTGTGTATGTCACAGGACAACTTTTTATGGGGTCCTTAATAGGAAAAGGAGGAGAATCAGTTTACATCCCTCTTAGAAAAAATGGCATCAAACAACTTCTTCAAAGTCCATCACATTTCCCTAAGCACAAGTAAAAGCCTAAATGGTTAAATCAATCCAAACGAATTCAGCATTTAGTAAACTCTGTCCTTACTCACACATTCTACAATTCCCAAGCAGAGTAAAACGTAAGAGACAATGGTGCAGGTGAAAAGAAACAGAAAATATCCCCCTTTGGAAGGAGACAAGTTTCCTTCTGGCATATTTAAAGCAACCTGATGTTTGCACCTCTGGATTGATGTTATTATGCATCTTTTCCTTCCTCCATCCATGTAAATGTTTGGTTCAGCTCGCTGAGGATCGATCAAATCTTCTCCCTGCACAAACCTCCATAGGTGGAGACAGGATCCAAAATGCCAGCAAATACAGGTTTAGAAAATGCAGTATCAACAGAACTGTGCAAAAACCTCCTTTTAGTGGTTTCTTGGCTGAACTGTAATACTGAGAAACAAGTTGTTCTGTGACAGTGGAACTAATGAATCCTGGCTGCCTGGATTTGAATCCTTGCCTCCCAGCTCTTTGCCCACCCCTCAACCCCTGCTCCCTCCGTGTCCCCTGTGATTCCCTCCCCTCCAGCTACCTTCGCTTCCCTTCCTTCTCCCCAGATAACAGCTGGGCAATGGTAGCACGGATTGCAGTTTGCTCTGATGAGTAACTGGCCAGGGGGAGCAAACTGCAAAGAACTGCTGAGCTCACTTGGCAGAGCTTCTTTAGTGGGGGCACTGGTGTAGGTCCCTCTTTTTCTGTTGAGCTGCCAGCTCCTTGAACTTTGTGCTCGCTCAGCTTTGCTGGGAATGTCATGTCTGTGCAGAATTTGGCTGAAACAGGTCCGAGGTTGAGAAGTTATTTGAGAGACAGATGGACTGGCAGTGCAATCACACAAGCCTCATTTCCTAGGGGAACCTGCCTTCAAATGCTTTGCTTGAACCAAGATAAAGTGGTTTTCCTTTGTTTTCCAAGACTTGTTAACTGCTTGGATTAAACTAAATATGTGTATTAAATGATACTGTAAGCATATGAGTACTCTTCTGCTAGTTTATGCCTTTTTTTTTTTAATAGCAGTGGATTTATTTCTTACATATTTTACAAGCAAAGCATGGCACAGCTAGCCCTGCCTAGTTTATGTTGGCTTCACAAAACTTTTGATGTCATGATGCTATTTGTTTTATATCCCTCTTCTCCTCCTCTGATGCATTACCCAAATGTTGCTGTCTTTACAGGAGAAATACACCATGTCTTTGAGCACTTGCAGTCTTCTTGAAAGGTTATGGTATTAGTCCAAAGGTATTTTTCTCCTCACCTTAGCATGGTTTCAAATGTTTCAGCTCTACCAAATACAGAAGATCAAAAATTATAAGGAAATGGCTAAGTACACCTTAAGTATTAATAAACTTTAGAAATGACAAGCCCTAGTTTGCCATTTCCTTGAACACTCTGTTTGGACAGACATAAATGAATACTGGGATAGAGTCTTTTTGCACATATTACTATATTTAGTGATAAAGGTATTTAATTTTCCTCCTTATGAGCATAGCACCCATCAATATTAATAGATGGCTCAACCTCATTTAAAAAAAAAAAGCTCTTAAATTCATCTCTCATTCACAAGACCCATTTCGTATCAAATCTTCATGTTTATCTTCTTTTTCTTAACTCATTCTACAGTTACGACCAGCACTTTGTACTGTACTGCAGGGCATTAAGTACAGAGACACAACACAAGTAGGGTTTCTTTTCTGACCAAGGAGCTCTGTACTGTAATAAAGAAAGAACAATAATAAAAAGATAACTTCAGAGGGCCATCAATGCTATCATAATCTATCTAACTTTAGAGTAAAAAGGGTTGTGCAAACTATGAAAAGGATGCAACTGGCAAAATTGATCACTAAGTCAGAATTGTGTTGATATCCAGGCCCTAATTTCATAGTGCCAGAACTTAAGCTAAGCTGTTAATATTTTCTAATAATCACTTTTGTTCTGCTGCTGTTTTTTATTTGTACCACTGAAGCACCTCGGAACCCTGGTGGCAGACCAGTGCCATACTGTTCTAAACACTATATAAACACAAAACAGAGTGAAGATTCTTGCATTTAAGGATTGTGAATTCTCATAAAATAAGTCCCTGCTTTGAAAAACTCCAGTCATGACCCTATCAACTATTAATCTATTCAGTAAACTGTATTTTGTCTTCTCATTTGTATTCGTTTCCAGATCTCATTCGGAAACAGTTTTCTCCTGCATATATATTTAATTTTTGTCCTGTATTTAATTTAATGCATTATGTAAATCTACTAAGAGAAGTTATACTTTGAGAGAACAGTGTGACTGCTTCATTCAGCAGGTGTGTTTTAGTGCATTAACTTTGCCATGCAAGAGCAAAGAGATTATTATTGAGGCATCTAAGAAGGAAATACAAATGTAGATTAGTAGGTTATAGTGTCTTTTATTATTACTGTATTCAAATCCAGTCTTGACTGTATAAAATGCATCATTGTGACACTGCTGGCTGCCTGGTGCCTGGTAAATGAAGTTCACAGGGTAAATCCTGCTCAGGGGAATAGCCAAACTTGATGCTAATTGCCAACTTCGTTGCCATGGTTACGCAGAACAAACATCTCCCTAACCCCCTGGGCAGGAATCAGGCATAGCACAAAGGTAGCTAATTTACTGCTCTGAACAGAAAGAGGCTGAACAGAAAGCTTTGGGCAGCAAGGGTTTCTAATCCAGTTCCAGTCATTAGGCATCCCCCTGTAGAGAAGTGATCTTACAGCTTATGAGCTGTTAAAGCAGACACAGAGTTTTGTTTGTGTTTTCTCTATTACAAATATCAAACCCATTTGTGTTTTCTGTTCCGAAATTTGACAAAGAAGAGACAGAGTTTGGCCATGGAATTATTTCTACACATCCATTAGGCACCCTTGTTAATGTATAGAGGGTGTTGGTTTAGGGAAAACGTGTTGCATTCTTATCCACCTGCTCAGCTCTGCAGTTTCTCCCAGTGGTGCTGAACTTACACAATGAAAACATCAGAGAGTTTTAGTATGTCCTGGTGTCCCCAGCTAAGTCATGGCTAAACACTCGTGTCTGCTGGATGCCACTGTGTTGATAATAGCAAAGGGAACTCCCAATAAAAGTGGGTGAGCCACAGAGACAGGAGAGAGCTTGGCTGCTGCTTCTGAAGGAAAGAGAGTGAGAGCAGAATGAAGGTCTACATTGAGATGATAAAGACCAGGGCACACATAGAAGGCCAGAGCAGTTGGTGAGGGGCTGGGAAGCTCCTGCTGGGCTGGACAGAGGATCACTGTCCTTCAGGGAGATTGTCCCCTTCTCCCAGCTATAGCTACAATCCCTACTTCTCCAGTTCTGCTGGCTGCAAGAGCAAGTTTGGCAGATGCAAAGGAGATGAAACTGAGATGATTTTGACATTTTGTCCCACTTGCTTTGACAAGATCCTTTTCGGCCTGGAGGCTTTATGCTTGGAGGGAGTGCTGTGCACAGCCACTGGTGCTCACAGCAATGAAGGGGACATATAAACCTTGTGCCTCTAGCTGATGAGGGCAAAACTGACTCTATCAACTGGCAACCGTGCATGTTCTGCCAGCAAACTGCACAGAAATATACTTTTAATTAACTTCTTCAGTTAAAAAGGCCATTTAAATGACATATGACTTTCAAAACAAGATATTCTATGGGGCTTGCATATCTCTCCCCACTCCTATGTTTACTTTTCCTGCTTTAGCATTTGACATTAATGTCTGTCATTGAACATCTCAACCTTTGTATCTTTCTCATGGGAGACACAGATCAGAGTTTTCAAGCTTTGTAATTTGGTGTTGCTGGCATTTTTGTTCACCACAAATGTTTCTGGTGATCCTAATAACATTTCAGCAAGTTTTGGAGGAAAAAAATAATTAAGAATAGAATAAAAAAAAATCCCTTGTTGATCTGAAGTGCTTTCTGAATGAGTTCTGGGAAGTTGAAATTCAGACTTGGAATCCAACCTTTCCATTTACACTAGAAGTGAGACTATTTGCAGTTACTGTTTAAGAGAAACCGTGTTGAAATCTTTAAACAAAAGGGTTCGGGTTTGTTCAGCGGAGGGATGACTATTGATCAAAAATACATTCTATGTGTTTCCAGTTTAGTGAGGCACACTCATTTCCAAGACCAAAACTGCTGTCTTTTTATTTTTACAGTCTTTGTTTGAACTGAGATCCACATTCATTGTTACTGAGCTTTAATAATCTAAGGGTCACTTGAAGGGCTTTTGTTTGAGAGACCTTTCAAGCCAAGCCAAGGCAGCAGTTTAGAGAACGTTTCTTGTTTGTAGACAAAAATATATTAAAACAACCAAGGGAGCTATTACTCTTCCACATAATTATTTTTAATGTCTCATTGGACATGTATGAAATGCCTTTCAGTTCCTGTGGGAGAATTACTTTTTTGCCTTTTTCAGCGTAGCTTTTGTTAAATTTCTGCGCTGCTTTTCCATTGAGCAATGCTCACCCCAGAAGACTTTATAAACACGAACAGTATCTCCAGGAATATGCTTCCAGCATAATCCACAGAAGAACTCAGAGATTTGTCAGCAGTCATGGGCCTGATACCTTGCATACCTTGTGCCATCTATTTTTTTTCAGGCTGCAGTCAGGAGAGAATGTGACCCCAGTTCACAGTGGGAGAAGTCAGAGAACAGCCGAGAGTCCTGCAGGAGGTGAGGCAGAGCCATGTGCTGCAGCAGCCCATGGTGAGGGCAGGAGGGCTAAGACTTTCTTCATCCCCTTTCTCCCTGGTAAATATATGCCAGGGAATCAGACCACCTTGTGTCATTGGAATAAAAATGATCCGGAAGTGTTCTGTGCTGTGGAGCTCCTTTCAGTTCCCTGGGAAAGACTGGAATGGTGTGCATCCTTTATTATGACTGGAATGCATTCACAGGAAGGAGAACAAGCACAGAAGCTGAGGAGAAAGGGAAAGAGTAGCTTTATGGAAAGACAGAAAACATCCTGCAAAACTGTAATTCTTGTAAAAATATTTGGGCTTGGCTTGGGAAGTGCACATTTTGTGCCATTTGTGCTCCACAGAGATCCAGACTTAGCAGGCAGATGCAGGTGCTTCACTGGGATGTCTCCTCCTGTGGGTATTCATGATCCTTTAAATTTGCCAGTTGCCCTTTTCATTTTGAAAGATGCCCAAATGTTTCTTGCTCAGATGTTGGGAGCTCCTACAGATCACATAGTAGCTGTCTTATTTCTGCAGCCATCGCCCTTCTCCTGGACATGGTGAAACTTTCAGTAATCCCAAATGGACATTACACAAACACACCCCACTATCCATGTCTCGACAAAGCTCATAATTGGGTATCTAGATAATTGTACTTGCTAACTGGATGTAAACCAAATTCCAAATATATAGTGCTCCCAGGTTTCAAAGAGATAAATTACTATATTCATCGTCTTCAGATGACTAAACTTGAAGTCTTTCAAACTAAGCTTATAAAATTTTAAGTTATGTAGATGAAGTATGATTTGCAAAATGCTCTGGTTTGTGGAATGATCTTGCCTTGTTTATGGATAAAACCCACATTCTAGCAGTTTCTAGCAGGGAAAGGCTGTGGAAGCTGCATCTTTGAGCAGGATATGATGATAGGAGCAAGTTATTGTAACTCTGTAACACAGTGATGTTCTAACCTCTGAAGCTCGAGTTGCTCAACAGTAAGTGATTTAATTGTGTAAAAAGTTGCCTTTACATGAACTGCAGTATACATCTTGGAACAATAATTACGTTGTAGCTCAAGAACATATTGTAAGTCTGTAAGGGTAGTATGCACTTACCAGTATCTGCCGTGATGTCACAGTGGCAGAAGACTTCTAAAATATTTTGTACATAAAAATCACTGCAGATATGTACCTAACAACATATTCCTTGAGACAAGGACTGTAAGGCAAACTTGGGATTATTTTTTAATGTATCATTACTTGAGGGCTTCCTGTGAAGTTGATCTTTCAGTGTCATCCAAAGTTCCCTGTCCCGTTTTGACAATTTTATGGCTTTGAACTCTCATTCAGTTATTCAAGGTGATTTAATCATTGGTTTGCTTGTCTCTGCATTTAGAGACTGTAAAATATGATTGTTTGTAGAATATCTGTTCAATTTGGAGTGCTTCTATTCAGCAGAGGTGCTGTTAGAAGCATAGCAGGAAAAATGGGAAGGACTAAATATGTGCAACCTGAAAAAGGGGTACAAAAAGTTTGGATGAAAGAATATAGTGGTCTATATGTAACTGAAACATGGGAGAATGAGAGAGAGACAGAAGAATTATGTGGAGTTTGGCAGGAGGATGTAATGAGTAATAGATGGAATGATGAAGGGGAAATAAAATCGGCTGGATGAAGAAAAGCTTCCTGACCGCGAGATCTTTTTTGATTACTGAGGTTTCCCAGGGGACTTCTGGGATTTGGGAAAAGTTGTACAAGACTGTTCAGAGCCTCACAACGCACAGCTCTTAGTTATAGTCAGCATCTAGGAGTGGATAGTGCTTCCCTCTTTTAACTGTGCTTGAGGTTCCTTGGGTTCCTTGGAGTTGCTGGGCAGCTCAGAGCATCTCTTGAGTGCTGGCTGGCCTCTGGATTAGCTTTTAGTTAGGCTTGCTAAATAATATTATTATCTTGAAGAAAATCTACCTCCTCTGAGGTTGTGGGGTTGATCCCGGTTCTTTGATGCTAAGGGCAGGAGACTGCGAGGTTGGATTGAGCTGTCCAGAGTAACAGGATCTCTGAAGATGCATTAGGTGACAATTGCAAATGCTTTTGTATATGTCCTCAGAACTCTGAGCCCAACCCTTTACAATATCTGGATTGATATTACTGATACACAGTGTTGGAGTGGAGCATGTTGCAAGTGTTAAAGACTCTGAAATCTATATTTGGCCACAGAACTTATCCAACTGATTCAAGAACTTTCATTCCATGATTAAGCAGATGTAGCTATTAGGGGGTGTTCATGTTACCCAATCATAGAATTATTTCATTATAGATCTGGTGTCTGGCTAAAGCTGACTCCAGGAGTTCCTCTGAGAGAAGTTTATCGGATGAAAAATTAAGTGTGTTTTTAGCTGATATCCAACCGATTTGCTGAACTTGTTTTGACTTCTGCCCAGAGGTTCTGAGAGTAGGTTTATAACTGAGAGTCCATTTGGGTTTGAGCATTTAGGAAAGAAGCATTCAGAAACCCAGAGGCAGTGAAGACCACACAGCTTCTATAAACTAGGGAGCTCAGATCATGAAGTCAGAAAAATGGGTTGACAGGCTGCATTCCTGGTGGGCATCTTCTGCTTGGCTTTTCAGTACATTCCTTGTTTTCAGGCAGCTTCTCAGAGCAATAGGACCCATTTCCTCAAAAGCACATAGAAACTGCAAAGCTGCTGCTGCTCAGGGTGAAACTGAGATGAACTGGGATCAGCACTGTTCAACATGTCTGTCAGTGACATGGACAGTGGGATGGAGGGCACCCTCAGCGAGTTGGCTAAAAACACCAAGCTGTGTGCTGCTGCAGGCACGCTGGAGGGCAGGGATGCCATCCAGAGGGACACTGAGAGCCTGGAGAGGCTCGGGAGAATCTGATGGAGTTCAGCAGGGCCAAGAGCAAGGTCCTGCACCTGGGCTGGGGCAATCCCCAGCACAAGCACAGGCTGGGCTGAGAATGGATTGAGAACAGCCCTGAGGAGAAGGGCTTGGGGATGTTGGCTGACAGGAAGCTCAACAGGACCTGGCAGTGTGCACTCAAAGCCCAGAAAGCCAAATGTGCCCTGGGCTGCACCCAGAGCACCGTGGGCAGCAGGGCAAGGGAGGGGATGCTGCCCCTCTGCTCTGCTCTGCTCTGCTCTGCTCTGCTCTGCTCTGCTCTGCTCTGCTCTGCTCTGCTCTGCTGAGATCCCACCTGGAGCTCTGCATCCAGCTCTGGGCTCCCCAACACAAAAATCCCCAGCAGGCACAGACCTGCTGGATTGAATCCAGAGAAGGCCACAAAGGTGCTCAGAGGGCTGGAGCACCTCTCCTGTGAAGACAGGCTGAGAATTGGGGTTATTCAGCCTGGAGAGGAGAAGGGTCTGGAGGACCTTCCAGCAGCTGTCCAGTGCCTGAAGGGGCTACAAGAGAGCTGGAGAGGGGCTTCTCACGAGGACATGGAGAAGCAGGACATGGGGGAATGGCTTCACACTGACAGAGGGCAGGGTTAGATTGGTTATTAGAAAGAAATTCTTTACTGTGAGGGTGGTGAGGCCCTGGCACAGGTTGCCCAGAGAAGCTGTGGCTGCCCCATTCCAGGAAGAGTTCAAGGCCAGGGGCTAGGAGCAACCTTGTGGACTGGAAGGTGTCCCTGCCCATGCCAGGAGGTTTGGAACGAGATGATCTTTGTGGCCATTTCCAACCCAAAGCATTCTGTGATTCTAAATATTGCTAAGAACTCAATTTTGAAACTGCACACAATCCAACGTCTACTTTGTTCCTGAGAACTTTCACAGTTTTGAACTGTGGAAGCCCTGAATTTTGAAAAAAATCAGACAGAAATGTGAGATTTTTCATGCAAGTTCATCCACAAATAAAAAAAATTCTTGTGAAGATAATCCTTCTTTGAAATATCTTCTTATTTGAATTTAATATTTATTATCTCATGGGTGCATGATTAACTTCGTATCAGTAGGTACATAACTTGTACATTCTGAGATCTATCTAATGTCTACCAAAGGAAAAAAAATAAATCATTTAGATCTGGAACAGTGATCACAATGGAAGTTTCATTTGCAAAGGATTTATGGGGACTTGAGGTGAGTATTATGTTTTGAATAAATGCACCATTGACCAGTATCAGATTTCCATAGGCTTTATCTTGTTTTTCCTAAGCAACTGCTCATAAACTTTTTTAATATCTTGACTAGCGTGATGCTGCTACTTGCAAATCTGTTCATAGAGCTATTAATCTATGATACTACAATCTAGAGAGAGGAATCACACTTACTTGCTCATTCCTTTCACTATTTCATTTAAAAAACATAAATAACAAGTTGACAGGGTTCCTTTGTGCTTCTTTCTTTCTGGCTAATATGTGATAAATATATCAGGGAAGGTTTGTCAAGACATCACAAAGTAGGTCTTAGTTCCGATCTGAACTTTATTGAACTCTGCTTTCATGTAATAGGAAGAAAAACAAGCGGTAGATTTGATCAGTCTGCGCCCATGACTCAACAGCTACAGCAAACCCTCAGTGCTTTTAATTCCTGTGTCATAGCAGTACTCAGATGAATTTAGTGCAATCAAACAGACATAAAATCTGAAGGGAAAGGAATGTCCTGCATCTCATGAAGAAGAAATTTGACTTCTAAGGCAAGTTCAACACGTGGGTTCCCTCCCTCCTCTCCTTTCTTCCCCCATCTCTCCCTGCAGCTTTGTCTGTAGCTGTCCCTGCACAGCTCCTCTCAGCATGTGGGACAGTGGCAGTGGGGGCAGCAGAGACTGCAGCTGGACAGTGACGGTGACAAATCTGGAAACAGTGACAGCTGCAGCCCGTCTGAATTGTATCTGATACTGTGGGTTCTGTCCCTGCTTGCAGCAGATCTCTCTTGGGTTGATGCCCTGAAACCATGGACTTTTCGGATGGCCTTTCACCCTCATGTCCAGACCAGATATCCCACACCCACACAAGGGAGAGTTTGCCTGTAAACCTTCAGGTTTGACCAAAAGCCACATTGAGTGGGAAGCCTTGGAATTACGAACTGGGAAAACTCTTGTTTCAGTTGGGGGTATATTTTTCCTGCCTGTTGCTTCCAGCCATCCAGATGAGTAAAATGAGCTTCTCTGCCTCATGTGTATTGCTGCAATCCACACGTATCAGTACGTGCAGTCCAGAGAGAGAAGAGACACACACACCTTCGTGTAGCTGTGGTTACAAAGGTCTGGGTTAGCTCAGTTTCTAGGGAAGCCAAAGGGCTGTGCTGGGGAGCTGGGGGCAGTGGAATGTCTGCCCAGGCTGCGAAGGAGCCGTGGGTGTTGGCTGTGCTGTGCTGCTGGGGCTGGGAGGAGGGACTCGCCGTGTTGCAACAGCTCTCCAGCTCCAGCCCTGCCACCCCCTCACAGGTCACATCACTGACACATCACACGGAGCTGTGCTGCAAAATGCAACCATCTGCCTTTCTTTGCTTACCCAAGGTCTCCAAGCACTCCACAAATACTGCTGGGGTCCCCCATTGCTCTGGCAAAACTTCTTTCACCTCTTCTGTTTCTCTGGGGTGTGCAGAAGGTATTGAACAGAACCCAGGAGGTTTTGGTTCTCTTTTGCTTTAGGCATGAGGCACATTGTCCCCACTGCTTGTCTTCTGCTCACCAGACATCCTCAGGCAGAGAACGTGCTTGGCCTTCCCCACTGCATGGTACGAGTCCTGGTGGACTGACATCCTTAGGCACTGATTTCAGTGGGAACACTTGCCCTACAGCACTTTCAGTCAGGGGCTTACATGGATGAATTCTTCTGAGGTGTGTACAATGAACAAAACCCAGTGAAAAGGGGTTTAGAGCATCAGCTAAGACAGAGCAGCTGCTGGAGCCCTCTTGTTTCCCACTGAGGACAACTGGTGAAGAGGGTATCTTTGCACGGGGCTGCAAAAGGGCTTCTCCAGAACAAAGGGAGATTTGGACTTGTTGTTGTTAAAGTGTGTTTGTTAAAGAATTAAGTTGATAGATAAAAGGCATGGATGGTTAGTGTTTAGGAAAACATGTTCATGGCCAGTCTGTGAAGAAACTGGTAAAGGACAATTCATCTTCTGTCCCTGTCCTATAATACCCTAGAGTTAGTGAGACCCGAGGCTGTGGGTGCCTTTCCTTACCCGTGAAGTACCAAGGATACTGCAGTGTTTGTCCACTGCAGCTGGAGCCCTTCTAATTCTTTTGAATGTATAAATGTTTGGTTTACATTTCCAGTATGTACCCATATTCAAAGATAGTGTCCCAGGTGGCTCAAAGAATTCTTTGAATTGGTGTCCGTGCCAGGTATTGTGACTGATGTGTTTATATATTATTACATATAGAGTTCAGTGTGCCTTTACAGTGGGATCTGCATACTATGACCTGGGAGTAATTAATTCCTTAAGTCTTGGTTACCAGACACCCGTTTATAATACACTGCATTTTAGAATATTTTTATTTTCTTGTGCCGAAATAATGATTTTATTACTTTCAAAGCCATTAGCGGTAATGCCAAGAACTGAGCATATTACCTAAGAGCTTTTTTCCCCAAAATTTCTTTTGTATGTAAGTACAAAATACCTATAAAAATTCTATGTAATAGTTTTAGCTGCTCCATAAGTATATCCCATTGTATATCTAAGACTTTAAAAACGTCACATACTCCAGATCTGAAAGATGTTACTGATACCCAGCCTTCCATGAACTCCTATTCACCAGAACCCCGGCGAGGGCGGGACACACAGGGATGCTTTATGGCCCTATACAGCTCGATGATTTACACCGAGCCCCGTCCTAGCAGCAGGCTAATAAATTTCCCGGAGCCCGCGTGGTACCTCGTTCCTGGCCGCAGCCTCGGCGCTGCAGCGGGCACCGCCCGGGGGCGGGCTGGGCGCGGGGCGGCCTCGGGCCCCGCAGGTGCGGGAGGCNCCCGCAGGCCGGGCCCGGCCCGCCGCCCGCCGCCGCTGCACGGCGGTCTCGGCGCTGGGGAGGCTGCCCCGGCGGAGCGGGGAAAGAGCCGGGGCGAAGGGAGATGTACAGGGCGCCGCGGGGCTGCTCGCCATCCCCGCACCCGCCCGGCGGCATCCCCGCCTCGGGCCCAGCAGTGCTCCGCTCCCGTCAGCTTCGGGGAGCGGTCACGCATCTTTGCTTCTCTGTGCATCAAAAAAATCGCTTTTACCCTCAGGGGATAAACAAAATGTCCTCTACGCAGCTCGAAAGCGTTCCAGTGCCCACGCCAGCCCGCACAGGGAAGGCTGGTCCCGCCTTGCCGGCGGCTCCCGGCTCCCGTGCTGCTCGCAGCGCTCGGCAGCGAGAAATGAGAGATTGGGCCCGCCGTGATGAGTTCCTGCCCCTTTGCCCTCTGCGCTCCTGGAGATGTTCCGCAGCTTTGTTTCTGCTGCTCTTGGCACTTAAATAATCAAACTCTGATCAACTCCCTGAGTGAAAGCAGACAGATCCCCCTGCGTGCTGTGAGCGGCGTGAGCAGGAGGGGAAGGGCTGGGGATTTATCTGTGTTTCAGTCAGTCTCGCTCACCTCCGAACCGCTGGGGGATCCTTTAGGAGTTTAGTAAGAATTACCGGTCCCTTAATTGGTCAGCATGGCAGAGGGAAAACGTCGACTGGGGAGGTGCGGCAGCGGTGCTCAGGTTTAAGCAGGTTCCCGAGCCCGTTTTTCCCGGGATCGTGTGGGACTCACTAGAATAATCCTCCTCCAGCTCTTGTTTAACCTTGCAGAATATGCCTTCGAGCACAATCGAAGACTGCGCGTTATCAGGAATTACCATAGCTATGGAACAGCGGGCAATGAAGCCTGTCAGAATTTTGGATCGGGCCGTGTTTGGAGGGGACAGAGCAAAATGTTACGGACCGCCTGGGTCTGGAAACCGACAAAGGAGAAGCTGTCCCTGAACAGCCATCTCCTCGGCCACTGCTTTCAACTGGGCACCCAAGCCCTGACGCGGGCGCCCGGTGTGCGAGACCTGGAGTGATTTACGCCGGAGTTGGACTGGAATCGGGGTCGGGATGTCTGGGGAAGAGGCAGGCAAATGCCTCCTGCAAAGAGGGAGCAGCTCCTCTCGGCATGCCGTGCGCCCCCGAGGGGAGCTGCTGCCAGCGCTCCGGGCCTGTGCTGGAGGAGTGCAGCGAGGCGGGAGATTCCTCTCTCTCCCCGGATCTGGCTAGACTGGAACAGCTGGGGAAAGTGGCTCGGGCCGTTTCCCAAAAGTCTTCAGCCCATCCCGAGACAGAAGGGTCTGGGCTTTCCTAACCCCTTCTCAGGCTGCGCCGCTGAGCATTTCTCCCGGGACGCCCCCGGACGCGTTCGCGGCGGGCGCGCTCCGTGCCCCGCACGGCTGAGGCGGCCCGGGAGGGCGCAGGTGCCGGCGCTCGGCGCAGCGCAGCGCAGCGCAGCGCAGCGCAGCGCAGCGCAGGGCTGAGCTGAGCTGAGCTGAGCTGAGCTGAGCTGAGCTGAGCTGGCAGCTCCGGAGTCCCCGCTAGCCCCGCCAGCAGCCGCGGGGAGGAAGGATGCGCTAATGGCCAAGAGGTCGTATTGTTTCTCTACTAGAAAGTCCGAGAGGAGGTCTGGAAGGACTTCGGCAGTTCTTCCTCCCAGGTGGAGTAATGCAGAGCTAAGAGATCAAGAAAACATTTTTCCCTTTCAAGATGATTTATCAAGCTGGGTTATTTCAAGAAAAGAGAAAACCGCCATGCTAGCTCGAAAAACAGCCCACTACGGGAAACGCATATTCTGTTTGCTCCTAGAGAGCTCTATTTTTCATGGGAAATTAAACACCCCGCTTAGGCTGGCCAAAGACTTCCATTCCTATATGTACGGTGTCCATCGCAGAGCCGGAGATCATAGAATCAACCATAAAATGGTTTCGATTTTGAAAGACCTTTAAGGTACCGAGTTCAACCAACCTCACGTGTCGGTCCGTCACAGAAACGAGCAAAGCCAGCAGCAGCCCCTCTCCCGGTCCCGCAGCTCCCCGCGGGTCCCGGGCAGGGGATGACCGCGGTGGGCGGGAGCCCCGGTGCGGCCAAAGCGGGAGGCAGAGCGGGAGCCAGAGCCGAGCCCGCGGTCAGCGTGGTCAGCGCGATCCCCCCGCACGGGCACGGGCTGCCTTCACAAGTGCCGTCCGACGGTACTTTCGTTTGCCGTGGGCTCTGAGATGGCACGTCCTGTAAACTTAGAGGATATTTAATATCAGCAAAAATAGTGAACAAATCTTTCTCACTTACGTTACACGTGGATTTCTGTAATTAACAGATGTATGCGCCAAAAGAGATATTTTAAAAGGGAATTATCTAAAATAGTTTGTGAAAAAAGAATTTCACTAATAACAAAAAGCGACCGTTATGACTAATTAGTTTTAAGAGAAAATGAAATTATACATGGCTACTCCAATAACGACCTATTTTAATTTCTTTTGTTGTAGCATTTACCCTTTGAATCTTAAAACATCTCTTCAACGTTGACGATGCTTGCGGTGACCTTTGATGCCGCGAGGGAAAGGAAATCCCGAGGTGTACATTGTCACCGGGAAGACAAGGGGCTCGGCGTGTCCTGAGGCAGGTGAACCTTCACGGCGCCTCTGTCGCTGTTGTCGCTGCAAAGGAGGGTGAGGACGCGGCTGAGCGCCGCGGGGGGGTCGCCGGGCGGTGGCCCCGGCGGCGTTTGCGGTGCCACGGTTCTAACAGCGGTCGGTGACAATGCGCAAGGGACAGGGCGGCGGGGCCGGTGCGACCCTGCGTACTCCGCGAGTACCCTGACCTGCCCCACGCCTGCTCGTAGAAGCAGCACCCTCCACCCCCGGGTGGTTATCCATCGGTCGTTCTGCAGGAGGGAGGCAGGATTCCCCTCCTTGCCTTTGGAGAAAGCCTGTCCTGCCCGCGGGAGCTCTGCCGCCCGCCCCGGTGCTTCCTGGCTGGGCAGTGGGTCTAGGTGGGCTCCCGCACCGCCAGAATCACGGCACCCCTCGCTGCCGGGGCCGACCCGGATCCTGCCGTGTCTCCTGGGAGGAAGGACCGTCCGGGGATAACATGTCAGGTGCCCTCGGGGGCCCTCCGGCCGCCACCCCCGGGATGGACGCTGAGGACCCGCTGTCCAGGAGGCTGGAAAGGAAAGAGAGATTCCGCGGGCCTTCCCGGGAGCAGTGCCAGGTGAATCTCTCAAAAGCAGGTTACCCACAGCGCTGCTGTCCTCCCCCGCCCGCCCAGCTGCTTCCTTCCCCTCACGCCCAGGCAGATCCGAGGAACAGGGCTAGGGCCGGGCACACGCCGGCCCCGGGCCCCTTGCAAAGGGCGCCCACCCCTCCCCTGGCCGGTGGAGCCCTCGGTACCTCGGCCCGGCCGGCCGTGGGCGACGTGCCGCGGCCCTGCGCCTCAGGGACAGGGAGCGCCCGGGGTGCGGGGGCCGGGCGGGCAGCTCGCACCCCGCAGAAGCTCACGGAGACGCAGGTTCCTCCCGTAGCGGGAGAGGCACCTGGAAAGACACTTTCCCCTCTCAGGAACGGGGTCCGCCCGCCCCGGGTCGTGTCACTTCCCCTGGTTCCTGCAAGGGAGGAGGCTTCTCCGCGCGGTCCCCAGGGCCTGCGACCTCGCCGCCCTAGGGAATCCCCACGGACATGCACAGAGCTGGCGGGGGAAGTCAGCCAGCACGTACTTACTGGCCACCTGGATCCCTCTTAACAGTCCTGCAAGTCTCTCCTAAAGCGGAGGAACGTTAGGATGAGATTTAGTGGCGCTTGCACCAGAAGAAGGGTGGGAGTGATGTGTAGGGGAGATATATTCTCCCACAGTCACCTCTCCCCCTCCATCCCCGGCTCTCCTGTGTCTCCCCTCCCCCCCGCGCGTCTGGTCCGGCTGGGTTCAGCAGAGCGGGCTGTGGGCAGCCCCTCGGCGGAGGTTGTGTGAATGGAGGATCGGCGTGGCTGACTCCTCCTCCCCTGCAAGCGCCTCTATTTGAGCTTTGCAAAGTTGAGGGTGAGCAGGCATCCGAGGTGAGGCGTGCGCGGCGGCTGTGCCCCCCTAGCTCGGACAGGCGGACATTCGTACAGACACACAGACACACGCACACCGCACCCTGCCCTGCGCTGCGAGGGGGTGCAAGCCCGGAGGCGATCCTGGAGAACAATCTTTCCCTGTCGCTGCTGCCGGCTCCCGCAGGGCTGGACCCGGGGAGCTGCGTCGCGGAGCAAACTTCCCCCAAAGGGCTGAGCTCGCCGGCCTGGTGCCTGCAGCCGGAGCCGGCCTCCGGCTTGGCAGGCAGGGGCCAGGTGTCTTGGAACAAGTGCGGCCCCGGGGGAGACTGGCTGCCCGGCGGCAGGCAGAAGGTCTGCGAGCAGATGGGCTCCGACGTCCGAGACCTCAACGCGCTGCTGCCCTCCGTGCCCTCCCTGCCGGGCAACAGCAACTGCACCATGCCGGTGAGCAGCGCGGCGCAGTGGGCGCCCGTCCTGGACTTTCCCCCGGGGGCCTCCTACGGCTCTCTGGGGCCGCACTCCTTCATCAAGCAGGAGCCGAGCTGGAACGGATCGGACCCGCACGAGGAGCAATACCTGAGCGCCTTCACCGTCCACTTCTCCGGCCAATTCACGGGCACGGCCGGGGCTTGCCGCTACGGGCCCTTCGGCGCCCCGCCGCCCAGCCAGCCGCCCTCGGGCCAGGCTCGGATGTTCCCCAACGGGCCCTACCTGCCCAACTGCTTGGAGAGCCAGCAAGCCATCCGCAACCAGGGTAAGGGCCGCGCTGCCGGGCTCCCCGGGCTCGGGGGGCGGCCCCCGGAGGCGCCCGCTCAGCCCCGCAGGGCCGCGTCTGATGTAAACACCAAGCCCAGTCTTTCTCCGCGGCGGCCGAGCCGGGTTAGGCGAGCCAGCCCTCCCGTGCCTCCCTTCCCTCCCTGTGCGGCAGCCACGTCGCTCCCGGGAGCTTTAGGAGCCACGAGTTGCTCGCCCCCCACCCCTCCTGTGGGGCAGCGGATGCAGCGGGCGGCTCTGCCAGGCGGGCTGGAGCCCCCCGACCCCCTCCCCGGGTTGGAGCAGCCTCTCCCCTTCGCAAAGGTTTGTTCGGGCCGGAGACGGCACAGGTCCTGGAATGGAGCTGGGGCCCCTGGCCCGAGACAATTCCCTCTGCGTATCTCGGGGGTGATGGGGTGGTGCCAGGGGTGAACCTCCACACTTCTCCTAAATCCGAAAAGAGCTGTCCGCACACTAGGGTTTTCAAGCCCCTTGTCGAATTAACCTCGGGAGGGCTGAATATCCCTGGGCTGGAATGCACAAGCAGAGGCGACTCGTCATTTCTTGTCCGCATCTCCGTGGCCGGGACCGGCTGCGCAGTAACTCCCTGAGGTCCTCGGTGTTCGCACCGCCCTGAGAAGCTCCCGAGGGTTGAACAGCCGGGCAAAGGGTCATCCGCGTGTGGCACCGGGGTCAGCATCTAATCCTTTTTCTTCCAGTGCCTGCAGTATAAACATTTGCGGGTGCGAACGCGAGGAAGAAAGGAAAAGGGCCAGCGTGCGGAGAGCTTGTATGAGACCTTTCGGGTCTCGTTCCCCCTCCTTCAGCTGGCCCCGGAGTGGCGTTGTGCCGCGGTTTGCCCCGCACTGCCCGGCCCCGGGCGACGGGGGAATTTGACCGAGGGGAGTCGGGCAGCCGAGGCGCCGCGGCTCGGGGGACGAGGGTGCGTGGCCCTGCCGGAGCGGGATGAGTGGCCGGGGTCTCTCTGCTTTTAGCATGCGGTTCCCCGCACCCAGTCCGCAGCTCGGGATTCCTGTGCCCGGCGGGGGCAATCGCGTACCCACAGAGGGGCTAGGACCGACCGTCCCGGGAGGGCCCGGGCGATTCGGGCGGCAGGGCGAGGGGCAGAGCAGAGGCCGAGGCCGGCGGACGCGCTCGGTGCTGGCAGCCGAGGTATGGCCCGAGGCCTGGGCAGTGTTGGCAGCGAGGGGCAGGGGTTGTTCAGCAGCGCGGCCGCGCACGGGCCTCCCCGGGGCAGTGCCGGGGCGCGGTCCCGGTGCTACCGCGCTGCTGCCTTCGACCCCCGGCCCCTGCCCCAGGGGTTCACCCGGCGCCGGGCTTCGACGTAGGAAACCACTGAGCGGGGCTCCTGGGCCGTGCTGCCGATCCCGGGAGCTGGGGAGAGGCTCGGCCGCGCCGAGGCCCCGCGGGGTCCCAGCTCCAGCTGCGGGACGGCAGACGAGCGGCCCGGAGCCCGCCGGGACACGGACTCTAACGGGGACTTCTGAAAGACATCTGAAAGGATTTTAGACATCGGAGGGGATTCATAATCGCTGGGCGGAAATAGCGACGAGAAAGTGGAGAGGGGGGCGAGGGAGATAAATTCTAGTTAGCGAGGGACAAAATAACTGCGACTCCGCAGAAGAAACGGAGCCTTTAACGCCCCAAGACACGGAGCCCCCGCTGGGCTCTCCTCGGGCCCGGCACCGCACACACCCCGCACATACCCGCACCTGTGCGGGCCGAGAGCCGGGGCCAGCGCACCGAGCCCTCCGCACAGCCCCGAGCATCCAGGCCCGGCAGGAGCCTGGGGACGGCGCCGTGGCGGGGAGCAGGGGCCGTGTCCGTGTCCCGGCTCCCTCCCATGCTCCACCAGGCCGGGCTGCCTCGCCGCGGGGCCGGGGGGTCCCTTCTGCTCGGGGCTGCCTTCCGCACGTGCAGCCCTGGGGCTTAGCCACAGCTATTTTCGGTGACACTCAGAGAGAGGGCTCCTTCGGCAAGGAGAAATTCGGCAAAGGGTGTTTGCTTTTTTTTTTTTTTTTTTNNTTTTTTTTTTTTTTTTTTTTTTTTTTGTGGATGGATAAAATGTTCTTGCTTTGGCTCTCCTCAAGGTTGAACTTTTTTTTTTTTAAACGGTTCCTCCGACCGTGGGAAAGACGCTACCTTGGCTCTGCGATGACATTTCTGCCAAGTCTGGGATGGGGTGGGGGGTAGGAAACTAAGGCTTTGAAACCTCTGCCCAATTTCCCTCTTCTCGTTTGCCTGCCTCTTTCATCCAGCTGGGCTCCTCCAACAACTGGATGCCTCCAGCGGGCCCCGTTCTCCAGCAGATGTACAACTTTCAATTATTTTCAGCACATTTTAATCAGGCCTAGTTCTGATAACGCCCTAATTAAAGAGACCTCACTATCGGCAGCTCGGTTCAGAACTCAACTTTCTTATCACATTCCTGAAGCTTTGGGTCAGGCAACACCGGAAAATGCGGCCAAAACCTCGTCCTGCTCCGAGCTGAGTTTTGAAGGTCACCGAAACTCTGTGGCGGGCCAAAAGTAACGTAGAAAGTGTCAGTGTTTTCTGAAAGCTAAAAAAGACACAGAGGGAAATGGGGAAAAGGGAGTTGAAGGTTGAGCCTCTACCCTGAGGGCTGAGGGAGGAGATAAGGAGCGAGAAACAGCTGTGGGATGCGAGCCCGTTGGGTACCGGCCTGTCAACGCTGCCCGCGTCGCCGCGAAAGGAGCTCTGCTCGTAGGGTCAGGGGGATGTGAGGAGCATTTGGCCGGGAACAAGCCAGTCCCACTCCTATCCCAGCCCCGCAGACTCAGGGCCGACTTAAAATCACCGCGAAGGTGAAGGTTTTAAAGTCTTCTGGAATATTTTCATTCCTCCTGTGGCTCCCTCCGTTTCTCCCGCTCAGCCGCGCAGGTTAATGAAGTCCTGTAATGTCTCTGGACCCAGACTGTCAGCAGAGAGAATAAAACGGAGAAGCAACATTCGAATCCCTTTGCTGCCTCTCCATTTTATTCTCTCTGAAACCCGCTGTGATTACGGATCGTTGGTGAAGCAGAGACCTGCCCAGCGCCGAGCAACCGGCACCGAAAGGGAGCCGAGACAGGCGCCTGAAAACAGCCCCGAGTGCTCCCTCTCGACTGACAAAATCACTCTCCTGTCACACGCCCCATCCAGACGGGTCCGTGAGGGATGCCCGTGCTGGAATAAGCGGGTCAAGGGAGAGGCGTGTGAGGGAGAAAGCGCCCGTAGTCCATTTGGTTTCTTTCCCCTGCCCGCGTCGGACTTTTTGTTTTGTTTTGTGGGGTTTTTGTTTTGATTGGGGTTTTTTGTTTTGCTTGGTTTTGGTTTTTTTTTAAGAGTGACTCTCGGAGGAACTTCGTTCTCGGGGTAAATGCTGATGAGCCGAGAAGCCTCTGAGATAATATTACTTTGTAATTACTTTTTTAGCTGAAGTTGTTTAGCCAGCTCCAAGTCATTAATGAAAGTTGGTGTCCAAGCACCTGATTTACGATTCTGTGCCGGCCCGGGGTCAGCAGAGGTGGTCTCTTTCCATCTGAATCTGCTCGGTGTAGGAAACAAAATAGGCTGTTTATTATTTTGGAGAGCAATTTTCGCTGAAAGGAGGGGTTTTATTTTTGCACGTAACATTCCGCCTCTTTATTGCAGACTCTTCAGAAAACCGCTCTTAACAAAATAAAAGCAGCGCAAGATTAAAGGGTAACTTCTAAGTTGGAAACGCCAGATGAGTACACTGAGCAGATGGGAATCTTCCTCTTTTAATATGAGCGACAATTAATGAAAACATCCTTTTTATTACCGAAGCCGATCTGTTCTCTTTAAACACGAGCGAGGCTTCCGACTTTCCGCGCCTCGGCGCGGGCTCGGCACGGCTTTCCCCGCATAGAGAGATGTGCGAGTGCCGAGGGGGCGGTGGCAGAGGGCACGGAGGGGCTCAGGGAGCCTGGCCCTGTCCTTGTCCCCAGCCGCCCCGCGGGGGAACCGGCGAGGTGCGGCAGACGCGAAGCTTTTCGAGCCCGCGGTGCGTGGCCGTGGGCCCCTCTCGCTCGCCGGCCGCTCGGAGGGGCTCGGCGGAGGCTCCCGCTAACCCCGCTGTGCTCTCTCCGCCAGGTTACAGCACCGTGGCCTTTGACGGGACCCCCAGCTACGGCCACACGCCGTCCCACCCCGCCGCTCAGTTCACCAACCACTCCTTCAAACACGAGGACCCCATCAGCCAGCAGCCCTCCCTAGGTAATTTCTGCCTCCGCGGGGGCCCGCACCGAAGGGCTCTGTCGGGCGGCTGGCAACCCGCAGGGACCCGCCCAAGCCCCCGCAGGCCTGGCACAGAGCTGGAGCTGCCCGATGCTGGAGGACGGGGCCCTGGAGCCCCCTGTTCAGCGCAGGGCAAGCGGAGCGGTGGCCGCTCGCCCCAAGGGTTAACTCTGTGCTGCTCTCTCCGCAGGGGACCAGCAGTACTCGGTGCCTCCCCCGGTGTACGGCTGTCACACGCCGACCGACAGCTGCACGGGCAGCCAGGCGCTGCTCCTCCGGACGCCCTACAACAGGTACCTCGGCCGGCAGGGAGCTTTGCCTGCCCTCCTTGTGCGCGGGTTGTTGCTAGGACGCGCTCTCTCCCCCGCATGCCGTTCAAACAGCTTCTCATTTATGCATGGAAACAGATTTATTCTTTCCCTTCTCAAAAAAAACCAGACAAATAACCAAACAAAAAAACCCAAAAAACAAACAAAAACCCCCAAATAAACAAAAAGCCCGCCTGCCAAACCCCCCAAAAAAGATTCACACGTAAAAACCAAACCATACCAAGGCAAACCCGCCCCAACCCAACAAACAAACAAACAAACAAACAAATAACAAAAAACAAAGAAACCAACAAAAAAAAACCCAAACAAAAAGACAACCCCAAATCCCCACAAAACGAAAAAATATGCCGCGCCTTTCGTCGCTGGCCCCGCTGTGTCTCGGAGGTTCCCCGGGCCCGTTCGCCCTCCCGAGCCGGGGTTGGCGGGGGCGGCGGCGCCGCTCGGCTCTGGCAGAGCATCCCGGCGGGGCCGGGCACGGCGCGGCCGTGTCGGGAGAGCCGCGCTCCGGCAGCAGGTGCCGACCGCCCCTGGGAAACGGGAGCCGGGCTGCCCGCACTCCTCGGGCCTGTCCCGTGGCCCGCCGCCAATGCATTTGGGGTTTGCCCTTCACCGCAGCGGGGAGAAGCGCTTGGGGCAGCCCGGCTGAGCCCCAGGCTGCAGGGCCGCACGCCTCCTCTCCGGTCTTGGCTCGAGGAGTCCCCGCAGCCCCGGAGCTCTTCCCCGAGGCCGGGAAGGTGTGGGAGGGCTGGCTGGTGAGCATCAGCCATGGGCAGAGCATGGTAGAGGCAATTAAAACTCAGCTCCGTCCAAGGGCTTCGTCTTGCAGGCCAAGAGCCGTTCCGCTAGCTCCCAGGAGTGATGGGAACTGGCATGCAGGGAGGTTATTTATTGAAATCGGGGCAATAAACCTATCGGATTTCCTTGCTGGGAGAAAGGTGCGTCTGGAGCTTTGCTGCAAGCAGTGAAATCTCTTCGCCAACAGACGGGCCCGTGGCAAGCGCGGCTTCCCGGTTGTTTTTTTTTTCGTTCTGACATGGGGGCTGGGCGTTGGAGTTTTACAACGTGTTTAGTGAGTAAAAGAAGTTCCCCAAAATTTATTCCTCAACTTTTTGTGAACTTGGAGCCAGTCCCGTATCTTAGAGTTGCTAAGTAACTCTCGCACACAAAACAATGTGCCTCTGCGAAGGAAGCCGCGAGCGGCTCCTCTTGTAGGCCGGTTATATCATCTCAGATTAATCGACACTGGACGTGAGACAACAAAATTCTGTCACTTCCAGAAGCCACTTCGCTAATGAACGTGAGTTGACGTCAAGGGAAGGAGGGAATGAGGTAATGAAGGAAGGAAAGAAGCCTATCCAGAGAGATTAGCTTGCAGAATAATTGGCGGGGCGAACTCCTGCGCTGAAGTGTCAGAGATTGTTCGCCGCGCAGGGAAATCTATAAATATGGTTTGGCGGAGGCTAGACGAGGGCAGCTCCGAGAGGCCGCGGGCAGCCGCCGCCTTCTCCAGTCCCCCCGGGCCCCGGGGCTCGCCCTCGCCCCGCTCCTGGTAGCGGCAGCACCTGCAGGTGTGATTCCGATAGGAGAATGCTGATAGTGTCGAGAGCTCTCTCTTCCATGTGCCTCCGCTGAGGCAGGGGTGAGCACAGAGGTCGCCTCCCTAACGCGGCCACTCCCGCCCAGCGCTTGGGGACCCGCACCCATGGGCAGCGCTGCGCCACGGGGACCGATTTCCTCCCGACCTCAGCCTTGATCCTGCCCCGCTCCCTGGGAGGTTTACGGCTTACTCCGGTAAGATAAGGATTTAAGCCTTTAAACCTCTCAGGAGCCAATACTGATGTGTGGGGGTGTAAGCGAGGCAGAGCTCGTTGCACGTCGAGGGCAGCCCCAGCTGTACAAAGCCTGCTCCCGCAGCGAGGCCCGCACAGGTGGCTGAGCTCGGTGCGGCCTCTCCTTGTCCCTTATAGAACACGTTCAAAACCGCCTGGAAAATGTGGTCAGGAAAGTGGATGAGTTGTTGCGGTACAGAAACGGGCGGGACTCATTTGCCACATCGCCAAAGCCCTGAAAACGACTGTACTGTCCTTATCCATATTTATCTTGACTAGGCAAAGTCGTGATTATTATTTTTTTATTTGAAGACCGTATTTATTCCGCACCCCCTTTCTCGAAGATTCCTTTTGCTTTTCGCAGTTCATGTCAAGTTCGATAGCTCTCGCTTTGTCAAGTGATTGCTCGATCGCCGCATCCGAGTGCCGGGGCTGGCGACCATGGCCAAGGCCGCTGCACGCCCCCCGCGCTCATGGCGCCCGTTGCGCGCCGGGCTCAGAGAGCGCTCAGGGGATGGTGCTCGGCCCCGGAATGGGGAGTTTGTCGTTCCTCACACTGCCTGGGGACAGCAGGCGCTCCCGTTCGCCCTTAGCAGTGGAGAGGGGGGAATGCGGCGGAGAAGGCGAGGTCGGGAACGGGAGGTGGGATGCGGCGGGCCGGTGTTTCCCTGCACCGCCTCCTCTCTGCGTCTCCCGGGAGGCCCGAGCAGCGCTGGTTTGTGGTCCCTCGCCCACTCACCCCAGCCGAGGCTGCGGGTCCGCTCCGCCTTGCAGCGCCTCGCAGGGACGGCCATCCCTGCGTCACCCCCGTCCCGGATCCGCCGCGTCCAACAGGACCCGAGGGGTGATGCTTCTGCGGGCAGAGGTGGAGGGAGAGAGCAGAGGGAGAGGATGCAGAGGGAGTCACCTCCACTTGATGCTCTCTCTTCCCCCTCATGGCCATCTCTCCAGCTGGGTGCGAGGGACCCTTCCGGCTCCCCGGCTCTCCGCGGAGCGCGGCCCCAGCCCGACCCGCGGGAAGCAGGGCCGTGTCGCGGGCGTGGGCAGGAGGGTCCAGCCCGTCTGCAGTGCGGAGGCCCTCGTGGATCGAAAGCCTCGCCTTCTCTTCCGTACCGCGGCAAAGTCGGGAAGAAAGAAATGAAAGATCGTAATTCTTAGGCTGGAAGCAAAACCATCTCTGAAATCTCTCGCCCCGGACACTACTTGCTTTCTGTTTATGGCCCGGTCCTCTGCGCTGCCAAGAAGCCCCGTGCCTGTGGCTGGTAGCTGGACACGGATGACAAACCCACGCAGATCGCAAGCATGGGTTTGTAGGTCCATTAAAATGGTGATGTGAACTTTTCTACCTCGCGCTGTTTAATGTAGTAAACATGCTCGATGTCGAAAATTTACTGTGAGTCACACTTGCAAAGACTTTAAAAGTGGAGGAGTCTCGGTTCAGATTATAGCTCTTTCTGTGCAGAGGTCAAGAACTCGGTAATACTGCAGTGCAGGCCAAAACAAACTCTATATGATCTACTACTGGTTTCCTTTTAAGTTCCCTTTTTGCTCAGCGTTGACTTCCTTTTATTCCACTCCAACTTACATTAATCCCCGTTGTAGAAATGTTTCCCCCCCTTCCTCTCGTTTCTCTTTAAAAGCATCTTTGTAATGAAAATAAGTTATTTTTAGTGTCTTCTTTGTGGCCGCTCGAAGGGCCAAGGATTCAGATTGGAATCAGCGCAGGCATATCCCTGGAGACCTCGCTTTCCTCCTCCTCATTCAAACCCCATCCACAGCCGAGATTTTGAGCTGAGCTCTTGGTTCCATGAGATCATCTCACGGTACTGTCAATAATAAACCATAGAGAAGCGTAAATGGCGTTAGGGACGTCCTGTTCTCTGTCACATGTCAGATGTGAGATGTTTAATCCGAGCCACTGCCCGGTGGCTCCCGGGCAAGCGGCGACCGGACCGGCCGTTCTTATCTCCGGGCTTAAGGGGCGCGAAGCCCGGCGGTGCCCACCTGCCTCCCGCCCGGGGCCGATTTAGCCAAAGCTCCGGCAATCCCGGCTTTTTCGAGATGAGAACCTCTCAGCTCCGTGGCTCAGCACAGAAATGTCTCCCGTTGGCCGCTGCCGGCCGCAGAGATGGTACAGACCCCACCTGCAGCCCGTGGGAGGGGGTGCGTGTGCCGCTCCCTGGGCATCCCGGTGCCCGGGTGTGGCCCAGCCGGGGCGTGCCGAGAGTCCGAAACGCGGCCCGGCTCGGCTCCAGCGCCGGGCGGCGGCCCGGGCTGATGTGCGGTCCGGCCCGGGCTGGTGTGGGGTCCGGCCCGGGCTGGTGTGGGGTCCGGCCCGGGCTGATGGGGGGTCCGGCCCGGGCTGATGTGGGGTTCGGGCCGGGCTGATGTGGGGTTCGGGCCGGGCTGATGTGGGGTCCGGGCCAGGCTGGTGTGGGGTCCGGGCCGGGCACCT